>ML359665.1:0-21784 GCA_005239505.1 Nicotiana paniculata
TGTCAGTGGGGGTGGGGTGGGGTTTTAATCTTATCCCAAACTCATTAGTTAATTAGGTAATCTTTCGTTACCCGATAATTAATCAATTACCCACATAATTAATAATTATCTCAAATTACTTAAAATATTACTTATTGTGTATATACTTTATACATCATACTTATCATGGTTATGTGGTACCATATAAAATAAATAAATATACTATTATTTTATTAAAAAATCCATGTAAAAATACATATATTTTCTCAACTTGTAATTTTCCTAGTCTCTTATAAAGAGTAAAAATTCTCGTACGCTTAATTCTTAAAAAGGTAGAAATATAACCTTCTTTTCTTGTGAGAATTTTTTTTTATATTTATAATAAAGAAAATCTCATAAACTTTCTCATATTATGTGTATAATTTAAAGCATATTCGAAAGTAGTAATTTCAATAACTATATAAAATCATATTTTTCAAATCTTTTTAAAAAAAAAATGTTCCACTCAAAATACCATATCCAATGTATATAAGGGTATCAATGTTGTTAAACTTACGAGGTCTTATAATA
This sequence comes from Nicotiana paniculata, assembly GCA_005239505.1. Taxonomy (NCBI): domain Eukaryota; kingdom Viridiplantae; phylum Streptophyta; class Magnoliopsida; order Solanales; family Solanaceae; genus Nicotiana; species Nicotiana paniculata. The sequence continues at coordinate 550 of ML359665.1, forward strand.
ACATAGTCACAAATCCTCTATAATATCATGAATAGTCTTAATCCCTTCAAGCACATATGGAATACTACGACATCTCTTAATATTAAAGTACGGGATGTAACAGATGGGATGCCCTCAGAAGCTTGATGATGTTATGTACGCATATACCTATGCTTGATATGACATTTATGCGCATATGCATGACACTATAAATGTTTCATGATTCACAGAGCTATTCAGACTAACAAGTTGAGTCTTTTCCTCCATGTTTCTTTCATGTCTATTATATAATGCTTTCGTACTTTATTTGTACTGACGTCTCTTTTTCCTGGGGAAGTTGCTTTTCCTGCCCGCTGGTCCCGATAGACAGGTTGAGAGTCCTCCAAGTAGGCTATCAGTTCAGTGGATGGTGTTAGTGTGCTCTATTTGCTCCGGAGTTGCCTATTTGGTCAATATGATTTTGATATGTATTGATTGGTATGTTGGGGCCTTGTCCGACCTTTATGAAATTTATGTACTCTTAGAGGCTTGTAGACAAATGTCATGTATATGGATACTTGTATGGCCTTGTCGGACTATGTTTTGAGTATACAAATGATCATGTCGGCCTCATAGGCCCGTATGTCATATGTATAAGTCGGTACATCATGTTGGGTCGTCCTATGTCGAGTATTTCTCATGTTTTATTCTAGTTATCTCACGACAGCCTTTCTGGTTCATTTGCCTATGATAGTATGATGCGAACGATACGTTACATTGGTACTCAGTTGAGTAAGGTACCAGGTTCTTGTCACGGCATATCGGTTTGATTCGTGGCAAAAGTGGTATCGGAGCATTTCTTTCCTAGGGAGTCTACAAGCCGTGTCTAGTAGTGTCTTGTTTATGGGTGTGTTGTGCACCACACTTATAAGCAGGAAGCTATAGGGAATTTAGGATTCACTCTTTTTTCTTACTCTAGATCGTGTGGTAGAGCTCAGTCGTAAGAATTCAAACTCCTAAATTCTATTTTATTCCTAATACAATGATATCTACACCAGAAAGACAGTTTGTAAGAGATTGAATGTGGTTGTGGAAGAGCTCAGAAAGAGTTGAGTTAGAGGAACTCGATATTGCATCATGCTTCTGATGAGTAAATGTGAGGTCTTCAGCAGATCATGTATGTACTAAACGTGAAAGCTTCTTGATAAGGAGACCTATGGCATGGATATTTATCCACCCATATGGTAAAAATCAATAAGAGAATAAAAGGTAGATACAAGTTTCAACAAGTAAATGAAACAAGGTGGAGAAGGGTACGAGGTACTTAGTTAGTGGAGATTATCAATATTTACAAGTCATGTAGAGAAATATAAGTATTCTGAGTTACCTTCAAAAGTGAAAAAGATAAATACAAGTGACCGCACCCATCTCAGTTATGCCCTATGGGAGCTAACATGTATAGTTTAAGAGAAGGACGTGATCAGGATTCAGCTGGAGTTAGAGTAACCCAAAATGGCGAATGGATTGTTTGCGTTAGTTGACATTTTTTAAGGATATTACAAATTTGATAATATAGATCTCCTTGTGAGACACCTAGATGGTGCACTCTAGAATAGTACAACTAGATATAAATACTAGAATGTTCAAAAAGCAAATTACAAAGCTAGGCACTGGAATCCTAGAAGGAATAAATATTACCTTAGTATGGCTCCCATCCCTAGTAGAGAAAGAATGTTAGGCAACCCGAAGAGCCAGTGGATGGGGAAAGGGGAGCTAAAAGCAAAAGAATGTATTGTTGAAATTTTCAGAATACAGTGATAGACAGAAATATGAGGGAAATAAGAAGAGAGTTAATGAAGTACTATGAGTAAAATGTGATACATGGATGACAACGGTAGATAAAAACAAATGAAAGTATTACAGAGTGTATAGTCAAGTGACGGAAAGGACAAGAGGTGATAGGCCTTGAGACATCAAAGAGTATAGGCCATAAAGTCAAATCCTCATTTCAAGAAGTAAGTTCGTGACTCCAACGTAATTACTAGAAGGAAAAGTTAGACCCCAGAGTAATAGAAATCTAAATAGGTTGGTGAACAAGATAAACTAAACATGAATTAGGGACCGAGTGATTTGATAATAGTCGGCATCATGAGAATTTCATAGATTGCATTCCGACAATTATAAAATGGATAATGGAAGAAAAACCTTTAAAGGTCATTCAGGAAGAAGTTTCCCTAAAGCAAGCAATGTGATCAAAGTTAAGCTTAAGGGACTATGTGCGCCAGTTACACTAGGTGTCACCCTCATGAGTAAGGAATTTTGTTATCCTTGGTACAAAAGGATTACCGCAAGGCGAGTAAGCGTCATCGCTGATGTGAAAATATGCCAAAGGTGAAGAGGAAAATCACCTATAGGTAGATCATCGTAGAACTAAATTTTAGTACTCCCCTAAAGGGATGAGATTGCACTGATTCAAATCCTACAGATATGTTACAACTCTAGAACATTATGCAAGCACAATGTTGTGGAGAGGTAGTAAGGGTTTTCTCCCTAATGTATTGATAAATAAGTGTGAATAAACACTTGATACATAAGGAGCTAGTGTGAGAGTTAAGTTAAGACAAAGGAATAACCCAAGAGAAATTACGCGGAATATAAATGTGAGAATGGACGAACGAGCAGTTAGTAGTTGATTCAGGAAGAGTGTAGTTATGGCTAGACAAGAGGTTACAGATAAATCAACAAATCATACAAGATAAACATAGTGAACCCCAACATAGAGAATTCAGCCTCGGAGATATTATGTCATGAGCCTTGAGAAATATTCAGATAGGAGTTGGGGTAGTTAAAGGCATTGTATGAGTGTTACAGAAATAAAAGAGAGTGTCACCTGGAAGACAAACAAAATTTTAGTTTAGAAGCAACCCTACGAGCACATGAGCATGGAGATAAGTAATTAAGAATAATTATAGGCGAGGAAGGACATTAAAAAAAAAGTTCCGTCTGGTGAATGATTTAATAAGCTCACAACTTTACAAGAGACAAAGGGTGTCCCCCAAGTACTACACAAAAGATTAGCTAAGGAAATAAGGAAGAATGCTTCAACCTAAGCATAGTATCTTGAAGAAGAAATGGTCTTGTAACAGCAGTCTCACTACAACATTGTATGCACTCCATAAGAAAGTGGCACCTATCATGGCTAATGAGCGGGAAGTGAAACCAAAAGTAACATTCGAGATCATATGAGTTGCACAAAAGATTCTGGCATGCATGGGAACTAAAATAAAGCTAGTTAAAAGAGTAACATCCTCATAAGAAGTCAGTATGAAGCTCCCATCAGATTGTGTATGCACTAGAGGTGTAAGTATTATAGTAGAACTTCAAGTTGTGGATGTGAATTATACCTATGTGGAAGGGGGGTTATGAAGATATGGAAGATACTATGAGAGATCTTAAGGTAATTAAGATAAAGTGAACAACATACGAGACACTCAAGTGCAGAAGGTTGTGAATAATCCATACTTCAGGTAGAGAGCTAGAAGCGTTGCAATTCAGTATCCATGAATGATAATGGTGTCATTAGTGGCGTATCTTCCAGCCTATGGTTTCTAGGTATTGAGAGGTCTAGTTAAGAGAGAGCAAAGAAGAGTTAGAGATGATGTGATGTCTCGCTTGATGTTCCAAAATAACATAAGGAAATCTATGGTGCAAGCAAGTTGAAGGAATGTTGTGAGTAGTATTAATAGATATGTGTAGGTCGCAAAATAAAGTATCGTAGAGCGACAAGGTTTTAGGAAGACATGAGTAAGGATAAGAAAAGGCTAGTGAGAAGGTGATGAGAATGGATAAATCTTCGGGATTAAGCCCATGAAAATAAGAGAGCTGATGGTTTCTCTAAGTTATAGAAAACTCAGTATAGCCTGAATCAACTCAAAGGAGTATAAGACTAGTAGCATTTAGAGGATATGGAATGTTGCCCTGGTAGTAGAATAAGGTTTTACTTGTGATTGATAAGAGGTTGTCGTTTGGGTATTCGATTGAGTAATGATCTAAAGAAAAATGATTTCATGAATTGCACGAGATTAGAATACCCTCATAAGATGAATCACATTGGGCTGATATGAAATACAATTATTGAAGTATAGAGTCATTCCTAGGTGGATCAAGCAAATCACTTCAAATGTTCCTCGATGTGACGTGAACCCTAGTGACTATGTATTTCGCAAGGGGTTTCAAGTTACCAGTGGTAGATCATAAGATCAACATTGAGGTGAATCAACAATGGATGGATAAAAGTTACAAAGTATGAGATGAGATTAGATTGGCATTCTTAAGATGAACAGTAACGGGAAAGCATTAAAGGACTTAGATTTATACATGTAGGATAAGAAGAGAGAGAGTAACCTGGAGTTTGGTAGCAGACCTCGATAATAATAAAAACCAAAGTAAGAGATATTTTATAGTATGACCTACCTAGATGCAGTAAAGTCATATGGATAGATAACCAGGTCTATGAAATAAGATATAACAATATTCGTAAGTTAAAAAAAGTACCGAGCGAAGAACTTCAGTACACCTATACGTTCCCAGAGGGACAACTTGTCATCGTTATTCATATATTCACAAAATGAGGTCTAGAGATTGGCTAAAAGTTGGAGGGAAGAGTCGCATAGGCGCACATACAAGGAAAACGTCATACATGCTGCATGACAGGAGGTAGCAACAGTTACGAGATTGGAAGAATTCCGACCATATGTCGTGGTATGAGAAAGAGGACTAAAGGTGGGAATGCCCTAGACTTTGATTTATTCATAGAACAGTTGCCTAGACGGAAAGGACAACATTAAACCACTCATAAGAGCTATCCGGTTAAGAGACTGATAAGTGCATCAGTCAACATTCGAGGACGAATGTTCCAAAGGGGGGAATGATGTTTCACTCCGCAGTATTACGTCGATGTTATACCCCGTAGTAAAATGAGGATTGATTATGATGTTAAAATAACATATGATAGCATGTACTTATGCATAATACATATGATTAGCATGATATGGGTCATATAACTAGTAGAGAAATGTTGAGGTTCTTATGTGTATATATGTATTCTTTGTAAAATATCTATTGTCAAGTAAAGAAAAATGTTGCCTCTTCCACCGTCCAAGGACCTTAGTCATTAAAAATTGATACATATCCGATATTTAAATTGAAGGAGGTCATTTAGAAGTTGCTGCACATTATACAATTCATATAAACCCCATCTCAAACAACTAGGAGCCCTTTACAATTTCACCTCACAGACAACTCTCTCTAAGGAAGTTGTATTGCAATTTTCCTCTTGGTTTGGGAAGTTTTGTGTGTAAAGGTGTTGGGAAAGGAATATCTCCAGTTCATCTTATACCTTTTCTTCAAATAATTAAGGCAAAAATTCAACAATACTTCTAGATAAGTTTGTCTTCAACTTGGAGAAATCCACTTTAAATTCTTATTGATGTAGAAATAAAAGTTCTTGTAGTGCTTTTGAGGAGGATTTGGTTGTGTTGAAGGGATGGAAATATAGTTATAAATATGTATATGTGTTGATGTTCTTGCTAGTCAAGGTAATATCATACTCTTCTCCATGTATTTGACGTCATTTGGATCATAGTTTGGTTATTGATAAAGTGTTGTAGTTGTTGAACGATATGAGTGGTTCATTAAGGTATCTAATGGATGAAAATTGTGAAGTATAGTTGTTTGTGATGGTAGTTGTGTTGTGAGTAGAGTAGAAGACCTAGTAGTGTTGAATTGCCATTGTAGGATGATATGAAGCTTATGCACCCTAAGTGTTCGATAAAATGTCGTAATAAATCCAATTCTTGGTTTATTGATTCGGTTGTGCTCCCAATCATTTATACAATGTAGATTATCATTTGTATAGTGACAGGAACTCGTGAGATATCGCTATCCAACCAACAAAGGTATGTTAAGGCTATCCCTTCTTTCTTTTTGGCATGATCCATATGATACGAACGAAACGAGCAATTGCGTAACTTTCATAAATGATTCTACTCATAGAAGTACTAGGGTTGCCTATGTTCTTGATTCACCATGTGTCCTATTATTATATCATCTGTTCATGGGTCTTAAAAAATACGTAAGTTGATAAATTTTATTTCATGATACTAATCGAAGGCACAATGCTCTTATGAGATTCCGATAGATCTTATTGACTTACTTCAGTATGCATTGCATTCATTTATACATGTACATTGACCCGTGACCAGATGGAGTTATATATGCATATATTATATGTATATGGGGTATGGGGAAGGGTTATGGCGTTATATACGCACCACCACCTGATCAACTGGTATATGTTGATGATTTTTCCCACAGTGGCCGAGATAATATGATGGGATGCCCTCAAAGGCTTGATGATGTTATGTACGCATATACCTATGCATGATATGACATTTATGTGAATATGCATGACACTATAAATGTTTCATGATTCACAGAGCTATTCAGACTTACAGGTTGAGTCTTTTCCTCCATGTTTATTTAATGTCTATTATATAATGCTTTCGTACCTTACATACTCGGTACTTTATTTGTACTGATGTCCCTTTTGCCTGGGGACGCTGCATTTTATGCCCGCAGGTCCCAATAGACAGGTTGAGGGTCCTTCAAGTAGGCTATTAGCTCAGCGGAAGGTATTAGTGCGCTCCATTTGCCCTGCAATTTCCTATTTGATCAGTATGATTTTGACATGTATTGATTGGTATGGCGTGGCCCTGTCCCGGCCTTTATAAGATTTATATACTCTTAGAGGCTTGTAGACAAATGTCATGTATATGGATACATGTATGGCCTTGTCGGCCTATGTTTTGAGTATACAAATGATCATGTCGGCCTCACAGGACCGTATGTCATATGTATAAGTCGGTACATCATGTTGGGTCATCCTATGTTGAGTATTTCTCATGTTTTATTCTAGTTATCTCACGACAACCTTTCTGGTTCATTTGCCTATGATAGTATGATACAAAAGATACGTTACGTTGGTACTCAGTTGAGTAAGGTACCGGGTTCCCGTCAAGGCATATTGGTTTGGGTTGTGACACCCGAGGGCCTCAGACGTGTTTCGGAAGGGCTACAAGCCATTTTATTATGTTTTGGAATGCTACATTTTTTGGTGTCTGGTGTCCTTTTCTGCGATCACTCGTACATTTCTTGGGGAATCAGTATTCCCTTCTTCGTGTTCGGATCGTGTAGCACAATTTCTGGGTAGTAGTCATTTTCTCCTTCGCGACGTAATTGCATTGTAGTGATCGCGATGTGCAAATATTTTCGAATTCGAGGGTTTGGCCATTTTTACCATATCTTGAGTTGTAGACCTCAGTTTTGAGCAATATATTGTGGGTTTTTCAAGCAAATCATTGGGGTAGGTGTTCTTCACCCGAAATTTATTATATTCCATGATTCGCTCTTTATTTTATCTTATAATTAGTGTTTTGAGTTGAGAAAAAAATAAAATTTTGAAAAAATCTTTCAAAATGTAATATGATGATTTGAAGGACGAAATGATTTATAAGGCCTTTTATTAAAATTTTTCTATAGGTCACAAATTTTATTGAGCTGCCCTTATGCCAAATACTGAATGAGTATTTTCCACCATCTATTTGTGTCCAGTTTCTGTGTTAGCAGCTTCCACCAAGTCTTGATTATCAACATGATTAAGAATGACATCTTTTTTTGGCCTTTTGGCACACTTGTCTTAGTATGATCTTCAGTTTTATATATTCTAGTCAATTATGACACATAGTTAATGATTGTTCAGAGACTATTGCTAGAGAATTTCTTTATTACACCGGGAGGGGGCTTAGGAAGTCTATTCATGTAGTCCATATGCTGATTTTAGATACGTTTGCTTTACATGTGTTTAGAATTCGGGGGCTAATTAAGAATTTTGCTGGTTTTGACCAAAATATTCCTCGTTGCAGCTCTCTGGCGATTCAAACACTATCAAGTGAAGTTTTTGAAAAAGTAATCGTCACTTATACTATTCACATTGCAGATAAGCGTTTTCCCTAGTTCACTGTGTTATCTATGGAGGAGGCAATAGGGAATGCAATTTCTGACATACACGACGAGTTTAGAGTAAGTGACAAGAACACGTTTTATTCCCCTTTTCTTGTTAAAGTTCCTTAATCATCATTAATGACATCCAAATCCACTACTAAAAAGTAAATGGACACGGTCGCATGCAATATGATTTACCCAACTATGAGTCGGGGTCGAATCCCACAGAGAACAATATGTAGGCAATTAGGCGCGTAAGAGAATTATCACTTATTATGCTAAGCCAAACACTTAAGATATGATTGTGAAAATATTATAGCTAAATGCGTAAATGTAAACTAACCTAGAAAGCAAAAAAATGATCAATGGCTACAAGTATGGACGCACGGGAAATTACACTCAGGTAACGATCCAATGTATTTCAAGATTTAGCAAATATGAGCCAGTTTATGTCAATTAGCCTTGGGTAATAATTCTATATTAGCTTCTTCCAAAGACTAACAAGACTTCCTAATTGAATTATCCTAAAACAATTAAGAGATTAAGCACACCCGAATATTTCTACAAGTAGTTCAATCCTATCCCTAGGTAAAATCTATAAAATGAGGGTTAAAGCCTTAAGTTCTTGTTAATTAATTTTTTCCAACCCCAAATTATCCTTTTCAAAATTAATTTGAAGTTAATGGGCGAGACCTAGGGTTGGCTTATTCCTCTAGAAACATTAAAAACAAAAATAATTAAGAACCAATAACTCACTTCAATATAACTAAAAATCATTCAATACATAAGCACAACAAGATATTCAATCCACACTTTAAATATGAATATTTCCATAAACAAGATTCAACTATTGAAAAAAATACGACACACTTATATATTCAATAAAAAGCAAGGAAATATAGAAATGAGCATAAATGAGTAAGAAATTCTCAATCAAAAGCTTCAAATCTTCAGGACCAAGTGTGTGTGCAAGAACCCTAGCTCCCAAACTTGTCTTCTCTAGTCTAAGGACTGAAAAATAAGCCAAAGATGTGTTTCCAATAATCTAGGTCGTGTATTTGTGGGGTTGGAATGGAGAAAGTGTGAATTTCCAAGTCTGCCCAGGTCTGAAGCCCGTTGACCGCAGGATCCATGCAGGTGTGGCTCTGCAGATGCGGATAATCTACCGCAGAAGCAAATATTGATGTGTAACACTAACTCCGCAGAAACGGACTTGCGCGATCACAGATGCGATTATTAAGCACAGAAGCACTGCCACAGATGCGGTTGGTCGATCGCAAAAGTGGTTTCTGCCAGCCAGGTCTTCTTCTGCAGATGCAAGGTCGCAAAAGCGACCAGTGTTCCGCAAATGCAAAATCACTGAAGAATTTTGCATTGTTTCAACTCTTTTTTGCTCAATTCCACTTCAATTGAATTCAACTCTCTTCATGGCATCATTTATCTGAAAATCTAGCAATACACACCATAACAACCTCATATTATAATTAAAGGACGCAAATCTAAAGAAATGAGACTAAAATAAATGGTAAAATCACCACTCATCAATCATCTCACTATCTGACTTGTATCAGGGTGGTAGGTGGATTGTCCATCAGACCAAGAATTCTCCTTTATTAATTTTGTTGATCTGAAAGACAATGTTTAGTTTTGGTGTTGTAGTAAATTGCATCTAGACTTTGTTTCCTGTTAATTAGTATTATGCTTTATTTTGGTGTTGCTGAACTAAGACTTTGCTTCATGTTATCTCTATCACTTCTAGCCATCCGATGTATCGTGTTCAATATCCTATTTAAAGCTTTTCTTTTGAGACAATTTTAAAGAAATTATTTTAGTATTTAATTGTAATGACTCAGCTGGTCGTTTTGATAATTAGCATCTCGTTCAGTGGCTTAACGTCTCTAGCAACTTTATGTTATGTGTTTTTTATGAATTGCCTGTGTGGTCGAGTTTGATTTTCGGATGATTCAGGGCTAATTTGGAAGAAGGATTCTTGTTTTAGAAGCTTAAGCAGAAAGAGTTGACCATAATTTGACATTGTGTAGACGAATCCGAATAGCATTTTGATGATTCCAATAGCTTCGTATGGTGATTATGGACTTAGGCGTGCACCCAGATTTGGATTTGGAGGTCCGTAGGGTAATTTGAAGCATTTAGGCAAAATTGGAAAATTGAAGTTTTGGAAGGTTGAGAGGTTTGAACGAGAGTTGACCTTGGTGATATCAGGTCGAAATATAATTCCGAGAGTTGGATTATATCCGTTATGTCATTTGGAACTTGCATGCAAAATTTGACGTTATTCCGAGTTGATATGATATGTTTTGGCGTGAGTTGTAGAAGTTAGAAGATTTGGAAAATTTTAAGTTCGATTCGTGGTTCGATTTATAGTTTCGACGTTGTTTGATGTGATTTGAGACCTCGAGCGGGTCCATGTTATGTTATGAAAATTTTTGGCATGTTTCGACGGGGTCCCGAGGGCCTCGGGCGTGTTTCGGATGGGCTACAGGCCATTTTCTTATATTTTAGAATGCTGCATTTTCTGGTGTCTGGTGTCCTTATCTCTAATCACGTAGGTGTAGACGTTATCGCGAAAGCAGTTTGGTGGGCTGGTCTTTCTCCCTCTTCGCGTTTGCATGGATCAGTCTGCAATCGCGTATATGTGGCTTGTACTTTTCCACGTTCGCATGGATGAGTCTGCATTCGCATAGAGCCTCTGGTAGGGGTAACATGATGTCTTGTATGTGATCACATTTCTAATTACGCGACCGTGTAGTACATTTCTTGGGGCATCAATAATCCCTTCTTCGCGATCGCATGTATCTATTCGCGATCGTGTAGCACAATTTCTAGGCAGTAGTCATTTCCTCCTTCGCGATCGCAATTGCATTGTCGTGATCATGATGTGCAAATACCTGAGCAACAGAATATATTTTTGAATTCGAGGATTTGGCAATTTTTACCATATCTTGAGTTGTAGACCTCAGTTTTGAGCAATTGGTTGTGGGGTTTTTAAGAAAATCATTAGGGTAGGTGTTCTTTATCCGGAATTTATTATACTCCATGATTCTCTCTTTATTTTTATCTTATAATTAGTGTTTTGAGTTGAGAAAAAAATAAAATTTTTGAAAAAATGTTTCAAAATGTAATATGATGATTTGAAGGACGAAATGATGTATAAGGCCTTTTATTAAAATTTGGCTATTGGTCACAAATTTTATTGAGCTGCCCTTATGGAAAATACCGAATGAGTATTCTCCACCATCTATTTGGCTCCAGTTTCTGTATTAGCATCTTCCACCAAGTCTTGATTATCAATAGGATTAAGAATGACATCTTTTTGTGGCCTTTTGGCACATTTGTCTTAGTATGATTTTCAGTTTTTATATATTATGGTCAAGTTGTGACACATAGTTAATGATTGTTCAAAGACTATTGCTAGAGGATGTGCTTTTTTACGCCGGGAGGGGCCTCAAGAAGTCTATTCATGTAGTCCACATGCTGCTTTTAGATACATTTTCTTTACATGTGTTTGGAGTTTGGGGGCTAATTAAGCATTTTGCTGGTTTTGACCAAAATATTTCCTCATTGCAGCTATGTGGCGATTCAAGCAATATCAAGTGAAGTGTTTGAAAAAGTCATCGTCACTTATACTATTCCCATTGCAGATAAGCGTTTTCTCCAATTCATTATGTTATCTATGGTATAGGTAATGGGGAAAGCAATTTCGGACGTATAGGTAATGGGGAAAGCAATTTCGGACGTACACTACGAGTTCAGAGTAAGTGGAAAGAACACCTCTCATTCCCCTTTTTCTCGTTAAAGTTTCTTAAGCATCATCTCATTATCTGACTTGTTTCAGCATGGAAGGTAGATTGTCCATCAGACCAAGAATGCTCCTCTATTAATTTTGTTGATCTGAAAGACTATGTTTAGTTTTGATGTTGTAATAGATTGCATCTAGACTTTGTTTCTTGTTGTTTGGTACTATGTTCTGTTTTGGTGTTGTTGAACTAAGACTTTGCTTCATATTATCTCTATCACTTCTAGCCATCGGACCTATGGTGTACAATCTCCTATTTAAAGCTTTTCCTTTGAGACAATTTTAAAGAAACTATCTTAGTATTTATTGTAATGACCCGGCCGGTCGTTTTGAGAACTAGCATCCAGTTCAGTGGCTTAACGTCTCGAGTAGCTTCATATTATATGTTACGACTTGCGTGATTAGTCGAGTTCGGTTTTTGTATTATTCGGGGTCAGTTTGGAAGAGTGATTCTTGTTTTAGAAGCTTAAGCGGTAAGAGTTGACCGGAGTTTGACTTTTGTGTAGACGACTCCGAAACATCATTTTGATGATTCCAACATCTTTGTATGGTGATTTTGATTTTAGGCGAGCGTCCGGATTTGGATTTGGAGGTCCGTAGGGTAATTTGAAGAATTTCATTGAAAATTGGAAATTAAAGTTTTGGAAGGTTGAGAGGTTTAACCGAGAGGTGACCTTGGTTATATCAGGGTCAGAATGCGATTCCGAGAGTTGGATTAGCTCAGTTATGTTATTTGAAACTTACATGCAAATTTTGACGTCATTCCGGGTTGATTTGATATGTTTCGGCGCGAGTTTTAGAAGATTTGGAAATTTATAAGTTCGATTTGTGGTTCGATTTGTAGTTTTGACGTTGTTTGATGTGATTTGAGACCTCGAGCGGGTCTGTGTTATGTTATGGAACTTGTTGAAATGTTTCGACGGGGTTCTGAGGGCCTCAAGCGTGTTTCGGATGGGCTACGAGCCATTCTCTTATGTTTTGGAATGCTGTATTTTTGGTGTCTCGTGTCTTTCTCTGTGATCGCGTAGGTGTAGCCGCGATCGCAAAATCGTTTTGGTAGACTGGTCTTTATTCCTCTTCGCGTTCGCATGGATCAGTCCACAATCACGTACGTGTGGCTTGTATCGCATCCATTTTTCCATGTTCGCATAGAGCCTCTGGTGGGGGCAGTGTGATGTCTTCTACACTATCACATTTCTGCTTACGCTATCACGTAGTACATTTCTTACGGAATCAGTATTCCCTTCTTCGCGATCGCATGTATCTATTCGCAATCGCATAGCACAATTTCTGGGCAGTAGTCATTTCCTACTTCGTGACCACAATTGCATTGCTGCAATCGCGATTGTCATAATCCCAAATCCACTAGTCGTGATGACACCTAACCAAACCCACTAGGTAAGCCAACTAATAACTATCCAATTCCAATAATATTAAAAAAACAATTAAATGAAAGTAATTTACTGAATCTTATACATCTTCCAAGAACTGGTATTACAAATCATGAGCTTTCTAAGAATAGAGTTTATAAAATTGAAATGAAATAAATACATGGTCTGTTTGAAAAGCACGTAAATTCATAATCTAAGGCTACCCCGAACAAAAGAGGCAGTTTCATCAGCGATGCAGGTACATCTTCAAATCCAGCAACCAACGAACACAACAACAACAACAGCCAACAACTGCACGCAATGTGCAGAAGTGTAGTATCAGTACAACGACCCATGTACAGAGTAAGTAATAAACCTAACTTTAGATTGAAAGCAGTGACGAGCTATCACAAGGTCGGGTCCAATACCGGTTGTCACGACCCAAATTCCCAACCTTAGGGATCGTGATGACACCTAACACCACACTTGCTAGGCAAGCCAATGTTAGAACTTATTTAATTAGTTTCCATCAAAGTCTATTTAATTATAACAAAAACAACTCAAAAAAATAAACTAAATTTATTAATTCCCATGCATAAATTCATGAATAAAATAATAAATGAATAATTAAGCCGAGCCAATGCATGAGAAGTATGTCAATAAAATCATTCGGAACATCATAAGACCATTATACCTCTGATTAATATCATGAAATAAACTTTATCAACTTACGTATTTTCTGAGACCCATGAACAGACGATAGAATAATAAGTCATATAGGAATTCAAGAACATAGGCACCTCTACTACTTCTATGAATAAAGTCATTTATGGAAGTTGTGCATTTGTTCGTTTCGTTTGTGTCGTATAGATCATGCCAAAAGAAAAAAGGGACAACCTTAACATACCTAAGTCAATTCTCTTGAAAATTTCTCTAGCACACGTTAATTGCGACAAAACACGTGACGGCAAGATCGGAGTAGTGAAAAATCCGTATGATATTCTTGAGAAAGATTGCACCATACTCCCTTAGAATCGCAAATATCACGTTTCTGTAGCGTTATGAAATTTCATATGAATTCATGTTGAGAATATGATTTTCGAGAGTTAAAGTCAATTTCGTGTTGTGAATTAAAGTCCATTTCATTTTGTGAATGCCTATGTTACTAGCACATAACCTCCATAATAATGATGTAGGAATATGAATTCATTTTAGCAATGCCTCCGTTCTCCATAACTAGCACACACATCTCCATTTTCCATAATGATGATGTAGGAAGATTGTCTTAAGACTTTTGGTTGTGGGCCCCACTTTAGGGGATGACTAAGCCACAAAAATTTTCTTAAAGTGCCACCTTGTAATGAGAGTTAGGAGTCATTATTAATGACTCTTTGGGCTTCCANAATCCCTCACTAATTTCATAATTAACCAATTACCCACATAATTAAGAATTATCTCAAATTCCTTAAAATACTACTCACTTTTAACACACTTTATACACCTCACTATCATGGTCATGTGGTATCTTGTATGGCATTAGTCCATAAATATCGGGTATTATAGCTCCGACCGTATTTTATCCAAATTGACAAACTTTGACGAAACTCACTTTATTCGATTTGCTTCCTTCTCACCTTCACAAATTTACTTATCACTTGTTTGAAATAGCATAATATTTATAATCCCAAAATAATCTCATTCCCGAACTTACGTCGATTAACTTACGACGAAACTTTTACGTACAAAAATGAGGGATGTAACATCTCATTTATGAGCTTTCATCAATTTACTTATGACATACTTTCACGTACGGAAACATGGGGTGTAACCATTTTTTATGAAACTGACATTTTTTCTGGGAAGCAAGAACATGATGATGAAGCAATTGGGCTGGTAAGAAACTCAAATGAAACCACAGTCCAGCCTGAAACTGCATCACATGAAGGAACATGTGATGGAACAGGTCTTTCCACCCAGGCAACCTGACAGGGGGAACTTACTAGAGAGGAACAGATCCTCAAACTTCGAGGGAACTCTTCCATGAACATATTCCTCAACAAAAAATAGGGAAGGAGCATCCAAAGAAATTGACATCCCTATAGCAACAACCACAAAATTAGATGTAGATGAACCTGGTTCATCCGTTGATCAGAAGTTTTATAGGGGACTGATTGGTTCTTTGTTATATCACACTGCTAGCAGAACAAGCATTATTTTCAGTGTAGGCCTTTGTGCTAGATTTTAGGCAAATCCAAAGGAGTCTCTCTTGACTGTTGTTAAGTGGATCTTGAGATACCTAAAAGGCACCACTGACCTTTATCTATGGTATCCAAAAGGTAGTAATTTCAACTTAGTGGGATATATTGATGTTGATTATGCAGGTTTTCTTGTGGATAGAAATATCACCTCAGGTATGACACACTTTCTTGGCTCATTTCTTGTGTCTTGGGCCGCCAAAAAGCAAAATTATTTGGCCTTATCTACTGCTGAAGCGAAGTATGTTACTGCCGCCTCATGTTGTGCTCAATTTTTGTGGATCAGATAACAATTAATGGACTTTTGAATTGATGTTGTTATATCCCCATCTTTTGTGATAGCACTAGTGCAATTAGTATGACCATGAACCAGGTTCATCATAAGAGAACTAAGCACATAGATGTTAGGCATCACTTTTTGAGGGACAACTATGAAAAGGGTTTGATCACTGTGGAATTTTGTGCTACTGATAGGCAAATAACTGACATCTTCACAAAATCTCTAAGTAGAGATCACTTTCAAAGGAACATGTTAGAATTAGGGATGATTAAAATCACCTAAGAGGAACATTTCTAACTCAATGATTGGTTGGATAATATGTGAATTTTATAAATGATCAGATTAGATATTGCTCAGTCTCATAATTTTTTTAGTATACTCTTGTGCCATGTCTAAAATGTCTCACTGATGTCTAATGATATTGTCCTTATTTTCTTTAAAAAACCAGTCTTACACAAGAGAACTTTCAGTGAAGAACCTGGTTCATCGAGCTTATAAGGTATGTATTCTACACTCCGCATAATTTGAAATAACTGCTTATGGATCATGAAATGAAAAGATTCCCACGTTATCCCAAACTACTTTTGAACCAATTAGATACAAACGACCTAGTTTCATCAAGAGTCTCATGCACCATAATTGCCGAAATATTTGGGGAAGAGTCTGACGCATCTTCAAACTGAAACTCCCAAAATGAAAAGACTTCTAACCTTCAAAAATTGTTGTTACACACTCAATCTTTTCATCTTTAAATTGATCTAACCCTCTTATCTCAAATTTTTTTGAAAGATCAAAATCACTTAAACCTCAAAACTCTCTCTATTTCTCTCAACTTTCTGAACTGATCAAATGGTAAATGCCCATGACAATCCCAAAAACTCTGAAAACCCTTCCTCACCACCCAAATAACCTTAAACTACACTTTTAACCACCTAAACCCCAAAGAAAAAGAATATCAAAATAATTGCATGCAACACTGTGACCAGTAGACAACAAGCTAAGAAAATGAGTGAGATGGTACAAGCCAGTCAAGCAGAAGAACCATAGAATTCTGATGATCTGGTTTGCGACTGGGGGGAAGAACCAATTTCTTCTAAAACTGAACAGGTAACCTCTACGTTTCTCACCTCTAAGTTTGGTTCTAAAATTGCAGAAAATCTTAAGAATGGATTTGTTCTTGTTGGGTGTGTGGCTGGTATTGAAAAGGGAAATGTTGTTGCTTAAGACATTGGTGGTAAAAAAATAAAAAGTAAAAATAAAAGGAGAGCTAGGATGTTGAGGCTGATGCAAGGGGAAGGGTGGATGAACAAGTGGCTAGATTTGATCCACCCATTGGTTATGGATTACATGATCAGACATGTGAAATGGTGGTATGAAGTGAAGATATTAGTGATAATGAGGAGAATATGAAGGAATATATGAGGATATAATCCCAGGATAGATTGGGGATGCTTCTAGTGATAGAAGTGCAGCAGATGGGCTGGTTAGGTTAAGGAAACGGTTTCACGAACCAGTTCTTTCTCTTGCTAAAATAGACAAGAGTCCCAATCTGCCGAAAAAGGTGTCAGATAGTTACAATCAAAAGAAGAAGAAGAAAAGTAAGGCCAATGTTAAAAGGCCTTCGCTGAGAGTGCCAAGAAAGTCGTTTTGAAAAGAAAAAAAAATAGTAACCCAAGTAGAGTAATCCAGATTGAGGATATGAACCTGGTTCATGAGGATGAATATAAAGATGTGGAAGTAACCATACCTAGTGTCAAAAGAGAAAGATTTCTCAAGAAACAACGGTTGTGAGGGAGGGTTCAGTTGTGACTAAAACAACCACGTCTACCAAAAAGATCAAAAAGGCTCAAATAGTGGAAGAAAATGGTTAAGGATGTTGAGATTGAACGATTGTAGACTAGTTTGGATGAAGTAGAGGCTGAGAGAGACTATCTGAAGTGGCAGCTTGCAAAGTAAACAGAGAAGAATGGCGGTATTCTTCAAGATATGCTGAAACTACTTCAAGCCAAGAACCAAGAACCTGGTCCTTCCTAGTCCTTAATCCTTCCTAGCCCAGTTGTAACCACTGACCCGAGTGAGATTTCTCTATTTTTTGCTCATGTTTTTATGGTTTTATTTCTTTTTATGCCATGTGGCAGGATCTTATCAATCAATAAAATTCACTGCTTTTGCTCTAAATGTTTGTTGATATTTCTTAGTTGGCTAATATCCTTAGATTGAAAAAGAGAAAATTGAATCCATGATTGCATTTGAAATAGCCCCAGTGTCCAGGAGTGATATTTGTTAAAATATTGTTATTTAACTTAATTATGCAACTTTTCGATGATGCCAAAAAGGGAAGATAAGGTGTGGTTTTGCTTTGGACTGTGATATTTATAACCTAATGAACCTGGCCCTTGTTGATTTGTGTCTTTAAAATGGAAAGTGTTATATCACACTGCTAGCAGACCAGACATTATTTTCAGTGTAGGCCTTTGTGCTAGATTTTAGGCAAATCCAAAGGAGTCTCTCTTGACTGTTGTTAAGAGGATCTTGAGATACCTAAAAGGCACCACTGACCTTTATCTATGGTATCCAAAAGGTAGTAATTTCAACTTAGTGGGATATATTGATGTTGATTATGCAGGTTTTCTTGTGGATAGAAAGATTACCTCAGGTATGACACACTTTCTTGGCTCATGTCTTGTGTCTTGGGCCACCAAAAAGCAAAATTATTTGGCCTTATTTACTGCTGAAGCGAAGTATGTTACTGCCGCCTCATGTGGTGCTCAATTGTTGTGGATCAGATAACAATTAATGGACTTTGGAATTGATGTTGTTGTATCCCCATCTTTTGTGATAACACTAGTGAAATTAGTATGACCACGAACCAAGTTCATCACAAGAGAACTAATCAAATAGATGTTAGGCATCACTTTCTGAGGGACAACTATGAAAAAGGTTTGATCACTTTGGAATTTTGTGCTACTGACAAGCAAATAATTGACATCTTCACAAAATCTCTAAGTAGAGATCACTTTCAAAGGAAAATGTTAGAAGGGATGATTAAAATCACCTAAGAGGAACATTTCTAACTCAATAATTGGTTAGATAATTTGTGAATTTTGTAAATAATCAGATTAGATATTGCTCAGTCTTATACTTTTTTTAGTATACTCTTGTGCCATGTCTAAAATGTCTCACTGATGTCTAATGATATTGTCCTTATTTTCTTTAAAAAACCAGTCTTACACAAGAGAACTTTCAGTGAAGAACCTGGGTCATCGAGCTTATAAGGTATGTATTCTACACTCCGCATAATTTGAAATAACTGCTTATGGATCATGAACTGAAAAGATTCCCATGTTATCCCAAAATACTTTTGAACCAATTAGCTACAAACGACCTAGTTTCATCAAGAGTCTTATGCACCATAATTGCTAAAATATTTGGGGAAGAGTCTGACGCATCTTCAAACTGAAACTCCCAAAATGAAAAGACTTCTAACCTCCAAAAATTGTTGTTACACACTCAATCTTTTCATCTTTAAATTGATCTAACCTTACCCTCTTATCTCAATTTTTTTTGAAAGATCAAAATCTCTTAAACCTCAAAAATCTCTCTATTTCTCTCAAGTTTTTGAACTGATCAAATGGTAAATGCCCATGACAATCCCAAAAACTCTGAAAACCCTTCCTCACCACCCAAATAACCTTCAACTACACTCTAACCACCTAAACCCCCAAGAAAAAGCATATCAAAATAATTGCATGCAACACAGTGATCAGTAGACAACAAGCTAAGAAAATGAGTGAGATGGTACAAGCCAGTCAAGCAGAAGAACCATAGAATTCTGATGATCTGGTTTGCGACTGGAGGAAGAACTAGTTTCTTCTGAAACTGAACAGGTAACCTCTACGTTTCTCACCTCTAAGTTTGGTTCTAAAATTGCAGAAAATCTTGAGAATGGATTTGTACTGGATGGGTGTGTGGTTGGTATTGAAAAGGGAAATATTGTTACTGAAGACATTGGTGGTAAAAAAATAAAAAGTAAAAATAAAAGGAGAGCAAGGGTGTTGAGGCTGATGCAAGGGGAAGGGTGGAAGAACAAGTGGCTGGATTTGATCCACCCATTGGTTATGGATTACATGATGAGACATGTGAAATGGTGGTATGGAGTGAAGAGATTAGTGATAATGAGGAGAATATGAAGGAATGTATGAGGATATAATCACAGGATAGATAGGGGATACTTCTAGTGATAGAAGTGCAGTAGATGGGCAGGTTAGGTTTAAGGAAACGGTTTCACGAACCAGTTCTTTCTCTTGCTAAAATAGGCAAGAGTCCTAATCTACTGCAAAAGGTGTCAGATAGTTAAAATCAAAATAAGAAGAAGCAAAGTAAGGCCAATGTTAAAAGACCTTCGCTGAGAGTGCCAAGAAAGTCGTTTTGAAAAGAAAAACAAATTGGTAAGCCAAGTAGAATAGTCCAGATTGAGGATATGAACCTAGTTCATGAGGATGAATATAAAGATGTGGAAGTAACCATACCTAGTGTCAAAAGAGAAAAATTTCTCAAGAAACAACGGTTGTGGGGGAGGGTTCAGTTGTGACTAAAACAACCACGTCTACCAAAAAGATCAAAAAGGCTCAAATAGTGGAAGAAAATGGTTAAGGATGTTGAGATTGAACGATTGTAGACTAGTTTGGATGAAGTAGAGGCTAAGGAAGACTGTCTCAAGTGGGAGCTTGCAAAGTATACAGAGAAGAATGGTTGTATTCTTCAAGATATGCTGAAACTGCTTCAAGCCAAGAACCAAGAACCTGGTCCTTCCTAGTCCTTAATCCTTCCTAGCCCAGTTGTAACCACTGACCCGAGTGAGATTTCTCTATTTTTTGCTCATGGTTCTATGGTTTTATTTCTTCTTATGCCATGTGGCAGGATCTTATCAATCAATAAAATTCACTGCTTTTCCTCTAAATGTTTGTTGATATTTCTTAGTTGGCTAATATCCTTAGATTGAAAAAGAGAAAATTGAATCCATGATTGCATTTGAAATAGCCCCAGTGTCCAGGAGTGATATTTGTTAAAATATTGTTATTTAACTTAATTATGCAACTTTTCGATGATGCCAAAAAGGGAAGATAAGGTGTGGTTTTGCTTTGGACTGTGATATTTATAACCTAATGAACCTGGCCCTTGTTGATTTGTGTCTTTAAAATGGAAAGTGTTATATCACACTGCTAGCAGACCAGACATTATTTTCAGTGTAGGCCTTTGTGCTAGATTTTAGGCAAATCCAAAGGAGTCTCTCTTGACTGTTGTTAAGAGGATCTTGAGATACCTAAAAGGCACCACTGACCTTTATCTATGGTATCCAAAAGGTAGTAATTTCAACTTAGTGGGATATATTGATGTTGATTATGCAGGTTTTCTTGTGGATAGAAAGATTACCTCAGGTATGACACACTTTCTTGGCTCATGTCTTGTGTCTTGGGCCACCAAAAAGCAAAAT
>ML359666.1:0-25144 GCA_005239505.1 Nicotiana paniculata
ACCCGTACCATAAGTGCACCTTTCAATAAAATAATCATGTCTATGCACTGCTGAGGGTCGAACAGCCCGAACCTAAGTGCATCTTTCAATAAAATAATCATATCTATGCACTGCCGAGGGTCGAACGGCCCGAACCATAAGTGCAACTTTCAATCCGCCGTGGCGTACGGCCCGCTCCCATGAGAGTGGGGGAAATAACACTCCGCTCGCTGAATGTAAATTGCGAAGTGGTCACATGCAGTCATACACAATCAACAGTCCACCCCGACTACATCGGGAAAACAAATACTCAAGAAAATGACAAATTTCTCTTTTAAAAATCACAAAAATAGTATTTAAATCTTTTCTCGAAATTCATCTGCCAAGTTTAGTAATATTCAATAATACAACCTTATTCGGAATACAATTATCCACGGAGGAAATCAATTCTCTTTCTAGATGATTAAGAAAATGAACTCTAGTCTTCTTTAGATATTTAATTACGATTTCAATTATATTAGCAATCTAATATTACAGGTAGGATCACAGGTACAACATGTAAGGCATGCTAGTGGGTCCTAGACTACTCGGACATGGCATAATAGTAGCTACGCTCGGACTCCCGTCACCTCGTGCATACGTAGCTCCCGCAGATAGTAGCACATACTTAATTAGTTCACCTAGGGGGACAATTCCCGCTCACAAAGTTAGAAAAGAGACTTACCTCGCTCCGAAATTCCATATCGGCTTCCAAACCCACAATGCCCCAAAACTATCCAAATAACAACAAACCAATGAAAATATACTCTAATATTCGTCAACAATTCAAATTATATCATTTCCCAACTCCGCTCAATGAATTGACCTAAATGCCCTCGGGCCCACGTGCCCGGATTTCAAAATTTCTCGAAGATAAACTATACCCATATCTTTACTAGTTCAAATATACATTTACTCAAATATTCATGCTCAATTCGTGGTTAAAATCCAATATATCAAATTTCTAGGTTTTCTTCAAAAATTCCAATTTTCCCGCAATTTTCATGTCTAATTCCATGTATAAACCTTGAACTTATCTTGGAAATGAGAAGGAATAACTTACCTCTTGATGCTTGATGAAAATCACTCTTTGAAATCCTCCAAAATCGCCCCAACCAAATGAAATTTGGGGAAGAAATGAAATTTTCCCATTTAAAATAGAACACTACCCAGGTTAACCTTCTGTGCGATCGCACTCCTTCAACCGTGATCGCATAAGCCAAATCTCAGAGGCCTACAAAAATACACTATGTGATCACAAACATTGCACCGCGATTGCATAAGCCAAATAATCCCACAGCCTCCTTAATGCACTGTGTGATCGCATTCTCATCCTTGCGATTGCATAGGCAAAAATCCAGCAGCCTTTAATTCCTTCTATGCGATCGCACTACCATACCTGCGATCACACAAGCCTAAATTTCAGCCCCTATAGTTTTCCTTCTTCGCGATCGCACAACAATGGCCGCGATCGCATTGCACAACAGAAACACCAGAAGACAGCAGCAGCAAATCACCCGAAATTGACCCGAAACCACCCCGGAACACACCCGAGGCCCTCGGGACCCCGTCCAAACACACGAATCAGTCCCATAAGATACCACGAACTTGATCGAGGCTTCAAATCACATCAAACAATGCCGAAATCACGAATCACACTAAAATTCAAACTTTATAAACTTGAAATTTCAAACTTTCACTTCCGATGCCGAAACCCGTCAAATCACCTCCTATTGACCCCAAATTTTGCACACAAGTCATATTCAACATTACGGACCTGCTCCAACTTCGAAAATCACATTCCGACCCCGATATCAAAATTTCCACTTCCGGTCGA
The DNA here is from genome assembly GCA_005239505.1 of Nicotiana paniculata. NCBI lineage: Eukaryota > Viridiplantae > Streptophyta > Magnoliopsida > Solanales > Solanaceae > Nicotiana > Nicotiana paniculata. The sequence goes on from ML359666.1 coordinate 1,856, forward strand.
ATTTTTCAAAACCTTCAAATTTCTATCTTTAGCCAAATGACTTCAAAATGACCTTCGGATATCCGAATTCACTTCTGATCGCGCTTCCAACTCCAGAATCACCATACGAAGCTATTCCCAGACTCGAAATCCCAAACATATATCAATATCACTGAAATGCGCTTCAAGCCAAACTTAGAAAATTTCTTCAAAAATGTTGGCTTCCACAATATACGCTGAAACGCTCCCGGGTTATCCAAAACCCGATCCGGACATACGCCCAAGTACGAAATCATCATACGAACCTGCAGGAACCTTCAAATCCTGATTCTGAGGTCGTTTACTCAAAATTCCAATCTTAGTCCATTTCTCCAACTTAAAGCTTCTAAAATGAGAATTTTCTTTCCAAATCAACTCTAAACTTCCCGAAATTCAATTCCGACTACACCTACAAGTCATAATATCTGAAATGGATCTGCTCACGACTTCAAACCGCTGAACGACGCGCTAGAGCTCAAAATGACTGGTCGGGTCATTACAAATGACATATAAACATCTCATTTTTTATTCAACCATGTCATTTGTCAACAATTTTAAGGTACTTAGTTTACATTAATACAAAGCCTTAATTTATATAATACAAGGCTTGATTGTTGATATTATATTTGGTTTATATTATTTTAAAAAATAAATTAAGTTAGAAGCATCTTAAACTTGTGATTACAATAATATTTTAAAATTTTTCTAACTAATATAGTTGAATATTTAAAATAATGATAAGTTATAATTTCCCCCATATAATTTTGAAAAGTTATCATTATCATTGTAAATTTTGAAATTTTAAAGCTAATTGACTTCCATCAAGGACTGAAATGAAGTTAGGATAGTCATTAATTTTATTTGACCTTTGGGCAGACGTAGTAAAAAAGAATGTTTTAGACTCCGCGAAAATACAATAAGAATAACTCAGTGTAATCTTACAAGTGGGGTATGGGGAGGATAGGATGCACGCATTCTTATCCCTACCCTGTAAGGACAAAAAGACTGTTCTCGATATACCCTCAGCTAAAGAAGATGGAAGAAGTCCTGATAGCAAGTAATAGCAAGACAATATAATTAGAAAAAACTAAATCGAAGATAGCAATAGAGAATTATGAAAGAGGTACCGATAGCAAGTAATAACAAAACAATATATACTCCGCAAAAATAAATGTATTAATTTTTTTTACACAAGAATAGGTTCATTTAGCTTACCTATAATTTTGATAAACTAGGGATGTCATATAAGATTTTTATGTTCTTAAGTTACCAAAAAAAAAAAAAAAAANATATATATATATATCACCATACAGAAAAAAATCTACAAATACCAAAAATTAAAGAAAAACTAAGAATCACAATTGAAAGAAGAAGGATTAAAAAAGTAGAGCATGTTTCTAATTTTTATCAATCTCTGTCGTAATACTTTGAAAAAATCAAATAGTTTGTGAAAAATATCTTAACTTCAGTTTTCTAAATAAAACATTTACAACTTGTTTGGATGGTTGTTGCGTATTGTTTCATAATTTATCATATCATACTGTATTATATTGTACTGTATCGTTTGATAAATACAATGTTTGGATAGATTATGCCATTTGCCATCGTTTCATGATATCACACACCAGCAATATGAAGAATAAACTTGCAATATTATAAAGAAAAATTATGTAATAAAGTAAAATTAATATATAAAAAGTAGGGTAATTGATAAAATAAAATTATTTAATAATAATGAAGGGTGAGATTGAGATAAAAAGACAAGGTAACGACGCGACCATACCAAATCGATCATTACATAAAGTGGCACATTTCGTCGTTATGTAACGACGGATTTAACGATACGATATAATAAAATTTAGGTAACAATCAAAACAAACATCGTATTTAAAGTAATAATACGATACGATACATTGAGTAACAACCATCCAAACAAGTTGTTAGTTCATAATGTTGACATATTAATATCTTATCTATTTTTATTCTACAAAATGGAAACCTTATCTTCATAAATTATATTTAAGTTGAAAGTTATCTATTGATTTCTTTACGGTAATTTCAAAAGATTTTATGTGTCATGTTGTAGACATCAAAATTTTAAAGGATCAAGACAAATCCTAAACTAAAGATACTACAGGACTCTTGAAATCCTAGGAGTCTATTAGGATTTTTTGGAGATTACTCTGCCCTAAACACTAATACATACCTATAAAAGAGGTATCTCAAAAAATAGACATCGTCTCAAAAATCTCATAAACTCATGGGATATTCACAAAGAGATCAAGAAGTGGTCGGATAATCTTGATAATCAAATAATTCAAGAAGATCCATGACATACTTTATGGATATCAAATAAATCCATGAAAGCCCACGTCATTCTATGTTCGAGAAATACGCTTCTTCAGCCCTCGAATCACAGAGATAATCAGGAGAGAAGAATCAAGGGAACAAACAAAATTGTAACCGCCTCATTGTATCAATAAAATTATGTTTCTTCATATTTATATTGTGGTTGCAATTTATTTTTGTATCACATATAATTTGTTGCATATAAATTGGCACGCCCGGTGGGAGCAGTTCTACCCTTCATCTCTTCCTCCTATAAATCGAAACTCTAAGTTTCAAAATCATTTATTGCGATTGTCGAGTACTTCAAGTCTCATCTTCAAGTTTCGCCAACACTAATAGTTATGCCCAAAAAAGTTTTCATTTTCAATTAAAAAGTGCGGAAAAAGGTAAAGTTTTGCCCGGCGCGGAATCCACCGTTTTTCAGCAAAAGAAAACACGAGTTTTGTGTTATTTGATTTTGCTTTCTGGAAAAACACACTGTTCTAATTTCTAAATAATAATAAAAAAAAATATCGAATAAACAAATCAGTCCGATCTCCCTCTCATCTCCCACATCTACACTCCACCCTATTCCGGTGAGACAAAATCTCCATTGCCCCAAAAAATCCTCTGTACATTCTGCTTCTAACAATTCCCAATCACTCCCCCACACTTGTGTGTAATAAATACGAAGCTTCTGTTTGTGTACAATGCTCCAATGGCTCAGTACAGACAATCAGGTGGTGGTTTAGGTTTTAGCAATAACAGTGGAGTTTTTCGAAACGGTGTCGCATCGGATCATCAGGTATCTATTGGGATTCGTTCGAATAAGCAGCAGCAATCGCGGAATCAGCACCGTCGACTGAAGTCCACTGCCCGCAAGATCTCGATTGGTGCTATCATCGTTATTCTCTTCGTCGCCTTTGTTGTTTCTGTCTCTGCTTTCTTCTATTTCACTTCTCAAAATAGAGGTATAGTTTGCTTTTATATTCGCGCATTTGCTTTTATAGTTTGCTTTCTTCTATTGTCTCTCTCTTGTCGAGCCGAGAGTTTCCGGAAAACAGTCTCTCTACCCTTTTCCCTACTCTCTCCAGACCCCACTAGTGGGATTTTACTGGGTATGTTGTTATTGTTGTTGCATTTGGCTAACAAAAGATACTGGTTTTTTTCTGGTTGGTGGTGGGTGATTGTAAATATATTCTTAACTTATGTAACAAAATAAAAGGAAAATGAAAAATAGTAATTTCAGAGGATTTCTGCAGAACCAGGAATCATTGAATGTTGAAGTGATCAACCAAAAAGAAAGGTCGAAGAGCTTGTAAAATGTTGCAGTCTAATTCTGAAATTGAGAGTTGACTAGTTGGGTGATATTTCATATTTTATTTGCTACCAGATTTGGATGGTTAATGACTTATGAGGGAGTGGGAATGATTATAAATGTGGCCTTTTCAGCTTTTCTAAGTAATTTGGTTTTTGGGTAGTTGTAATTGAGTTAAACTGAAGTACAAAGTTCAGGCTTATTGGATATAGTTGCTTAGATTAGACTACCATTAAGTATACTGAGTTATGGAATATCACTTTATGACCTTGTTATGTGGTTGAAAGCTCACGACCGACCAGAATAATGAAAGAATGTTGATGATTTGGTAAGTAATTGTGCGCACTTAATTAACAAACAATGGGCTTATTAGGTTTATGCCACGTGTTACTTTGTAGATGATAATGTGTAAATTTAAAAAATCACGAGTCAACCAAATGAGTGCTGGAACTAGGAGAAGCTCTAAACTTTAGAGAGTAATGGGTTTTAGGGTAAGTTAAGTAATCGAAAATATATGCACTGCAAATTTAGTATCACAAGAAAAATGTAGGTGAAGTAAGAGTAGACCGATTGTGGTACCTAAGTGCGAGTATGTAGGCTCAACCTTTAGGAAGAATGACATGATAGATGAAGATCTAACACATCGATTTAGAATAAGATGGTTCATTGAGGAGTCTTACACGAGTGCTTTGCAATATAGATATACCTAGCAATGTGAAAGGCGAGTTCTATAGAGTCGATGTGAGAGCAGAAACATTATGTGGGAGTTAAATGCCAACATGTCCACAAGATAAATTAGCTTCTGGGATGCCTTCCAAATTGGGGAGTTACTTTGTTCAAATACCCTGTGTTTCAAGTATAATTGAATTTCTAGGCAGAGTTCGAATTATCTGTGAATTTGGGCTCATTATCTGAAATTGTTTGTATCTCTTTGTACTTTTCTTATCCATTTCTAGAAATTTTGGATTAATGACAATAATAAGTGTAAAATTAGATGCTCCGATCAACTTGTAAAAGTCAAGAAATCAAAGGAGGTTGACTATGGATATCAATTTAAAGAAACAGCGCGAACAAGGAAATTCTTCCTATGATGTTCCGGTGTGTCCAGCTGGAATTGTTTTCTATATTTTTGGATATTAGGCTAAATCTTCACTGAGTTGTGTTATAGAAATATATTCTCCGGTATTTAGACAATTTCCATGTTTGCAGTCGCAGAATTGAATAATAATCGCTTTCAAGATGATGTTGATGTAGAAAACGATTCAGATTTTCTTACAAATGTGACACGGACACAAGGGAAAGTTCTCCAATTTGGACATGGATCAGTAACTCATGGCCGGGATTCTCGTTATTGGGACAAGGATGACAGGAGAAGGGATGATGATTACAATGAGGAGGACTTGGAGCGGGTTACTGATGGTGACCTGGATAAGAATCAAAGTCCTCCAGATGGGAAGAGAAGCGATAAGAAGTCTCTTTCAAAAGGATTGGATCATGGTGGCAATGGTTTATACAACGAAGCTGGACGTGATGAGCTGAAAAAATATGAAGCCAAATATCAAGCTTCCTTGGAGAATGCTGGGCACTCACAAGACGGACATCATTTGACAGACCAGCAATCTGATGATGCTGACAAGGGAAGGAAAAGTGAGACTATGGATGCTGATGATGGATATGATGATGGCATTGACTTAGAAGATGCACATACAGACGGATATGATGATGTTGGACATGAAGATTGGGACCATACTGTTGCTGCCGAATCGCAGGACATAAATGAGAGACATTCGTTAGATACACATGCTGCTGGAAATAAAAATCAAAATCATGCCAAAGAGGCTGGTAAAACATCCAAGGACTTTTCCAATAAGGAATCCTCTTCAAGTTCTCATCACCCTAAAAAGTCTTCATCAGAAAAGCGTCCACTACCCAGAAGAAAGCCAAGGAGGCATGGTAATATTCTCTCCTATTTTAATTGGCGCCCTATGCCTTTATTTTATGATTATTTTGGCTTCAGGCCACACTTTGATGTTGCGTTCCTTGGGTCAACATGATTTTGAACTGATTTTAATATGGACAAGGAGAAATGTGCTTGGGGACATTGGGATATTCTATTATGGGAACTTGCTGTTACTTAGTAATAGCTTTTTTAGATGCTAGAACTATTATTAAGTAAATTCCTTTTGATGCTGCAGCTGTCTGTGGTAGAGCTTTCATCCTTCTCATCTCTTTAATTGGATAATAGCTGTTAGTATTTAGTTCTGTACAGTCAAGGAAAAGAAAAGGAAAAAAGAAACAGCTGCTACTTTGCATTTTTGATAAGCGTATTGTGCTGCTAATGATAGAAGGAGGTAATCAGCACTTCAGTTTTTGTTAGTTATTGGTATTATAATCAAGAAGTTAGGTACAAGAGTAGAATTTTTCTATGATAATTCTCATCAAAGAAGTAGATCATCATTGCTCAAAAATCTTTTTATTTTAAGCGATCTCGTTGTGGAAACTCACTTTCTAGCCTGCTGAATCTGCTAGCTAGATATGTGCTTTCACCCTTGCCTGTCACAGTCATCGTGGTTTGTTCTGCAGTGTATTAGCGGTCTTTTGTATATATTTGGGATCTTAACAAGGCAGCAAACGAGGATTCAAGCCCTTTTTGTCATTGTATGGAACATCTTCTGCAGATTTCTGGATTGAACACGTGGAGTTTCTGTATTTCTTGCACTTAATAGAATCGGTTAATGTGTTAAATCTTGGACATTAGCTTCCCACTCCCTTTCACTTGGACTTAAATAGTCATGCTTTTCATTTACAGCTTGTGAGATGAAAATTTTGAACGCTAGTGCTCTTATTGTGGAACCTTTGGAAAGTCGAAAGTTTGCAAGATTCTCATTGCAGTATACAGAAACAGAGGACAGGCCTGTTGACAATGCAAACTGGGAACCTAGATTTGCTGGGCATCAAAGTCTGGAAGAACGGGAAGAATCTTTCCTTGCACGCAATCAGAAAATAAAGTGTGGCTTTGTTGGAGGTCCTGAAGGAACGCCAAGTACCGGCTTTGACTTGGCAGAAGATGATGCAAAATACATTAGCAGTTGCCACATTGCTGTAGTTTCATGCATCTTCGGAAATTCAGATCGCTTGAGAATACCAGTGGGCAAAATGGTATTGAACAAATTCCTTTTCCTTGTTAACTCTTACTCATTTTAGTTCTCATAATTTTGGCTAAGATAACTACACATGTTGTTTTCCAGAATACTAACTCATGCAACTATGCCTGTGTATATGGGTACACACGTATACCAAACATATTTTCATGCTGATTACTAGGAGGACCTCATGCACACACTTGTTAAACTGGGCAAAAGTTTCATGTATATGAAGCAGACAGGATAAAGAAAATATTTACTAGTGGAATAGTGCTTAATCTCCCAAAAGTCCTTGGATACATCCTTTTGAGATGTACTTACATAAGATGTTCATCTGCTAGAAGAAAAAACATAGTGAAGCTCCAAATTCCTATTCTACAACTAAAAGAGATAGAGAGCCATTTTGGCAGCTGACTAATAAGGGGTTTGGCACAGTAATCCTGCATCAAAAAGAAAAAGAAAATGAAAGGAAAACATATAGGAGTCCAATCAAATGGTCTGGACAGTAAGGGATAGCAAACATTCATTGTCTTAAGTTTAGAGCTTTTACTTTGCTAGCTTTTTGGTGCAATTCGGCTTTTATTCAGGACATAGATGCCATGGTAGACACAATCGACGAATTACACAATTTGTAATTATGTTTGAAGCACTAGCTTAGTGCCATCCTACTTCAAGAAAATTCTCATTACTTGTAAAAAGAACATAAGAATCCAATCAATAGAGTCAATTTTTTATTTAGTAGGCATATCTACTTTTGGTATACTTCCTGTATACAGGGTTACTTTTCTTACTTATCCGAAAATGAAAATTCAAACTAATGCTCATATAAGAAAATTGTAAGTTTTTTACCACCCTTATACTGGTGGCAATCATAGTCCAACCATTCTCAACTATCATTTAGGATATTTCCTGACTAGGCTTTGTTGAGGAGGTGATAGAAGAATAGTATGGCAATCTGAAAGAGGAACGGAGGACTAATTATTACTTTTCAATTGGGGTGCGAACTATGGAGGAGTGTTATGAAGGGATAGGAAGAGTTCAGCAGCTACACTACATTTAAGGTGGGAGATGGCAGTATGATTAGTTTTGGGGTCACAGTTGGGGTGGAGAAAATGCCTTAGCTTTCCTTTCCTTTTATACAAAAATTTGAGACAGAGATAGATAACTGTACAGCAGATTCGATGGACACATGAGGGGTGAATTCATTGGAAGTTGAGTTTTTAATAAAAATCTGCAGGATTAGGAGATTGACAAATTACAGCTTGTTAATACTATGAGCAAAACACATTACGCACTAGTGGGGACTCATGGAGATGGGGAGCAAGGAGAGATAACTTGTTCTTAGTTTAACTCGTAGCACCATAAAAGATCAAATTTTCCGCACTTATTCCATTTGGATACCTGGTATGCTTCTTCGCTTGTTGGCAGCAAAGAGAGCTATATTGACAATTGAGAACCTAAGAAAGAGAATTGCTATGGACTGTTGATAAAGCAGTCAGGACAGTGGGAAGCTTCTTGACCCTGGAAGATGATTTGGAAGAGAGATACTGTTTTTCCACCAGGTGGAAATACAACGTCTGAACCCATCAAACTGTGTCCTTTTTTCTGTCTCCACCTTTTCTTTCACTCAATCATTTCCCATTTCAACTTCATCACCCCCACAGAATCCCATCTCCCTTATCCCTATCCTTGAACTCTTTATACGTAATTGTGAGAAAATCAGAATCAAATAACATCAGCTTCAAAACTAGCTTTCGAGCAATATTTGACCAATAGAGCTGAGAATCTAGAGGTCTTATACTCTTGCAGCATTCTTCAGCCCACCGTAAGCAGCTTTCTCCTGGCTTATTTTTCTCTTTCTAATTCTCCTTCAAGTTAGAGTAATTTCCTAGCATGTTACATTTGTATTTGATTTGGATCAGTCTTTTTGCTCAAGAATGAAACTCAAAACTGAAGAAAAGAACATGAAAAGCTCAGAGTCACAATTTTGGCTCTACAGGTTTTCTATTTCTTTTGGTTTGACCAATTTTTTTATTGTGAAAAAAATAGATATGTAAGACCAGTGGCATGACAACTTTTTTGTTAAACCGGTTGAACTGGTTTGTCTGCACCAGTTTTAAAAGCTTTGCTTCAATCTTTTTGCCGGTTAGGTTTATAAAGCATTTAGGAATGGAAGCTGTTTTATAGAATGTAGAGTCTATTATGGTTGGCCTACTCAACAAGAAAAAAAATATAGGAAAGAGTCTATTGTGATTCACCTGTTTCATGTTCTGTCAGTAGCTTTTTTAGTTGTCTATCCGAGATTTTGAATTATTTTACCTGAACTTATCGTTAGCTGCATTATATAACATCTTTTTTTAAATTCCTTTTCCAGGTCTCCCGTGTCTCAAAGAAAAATGTTTGCTTCGTTATGTTTGTGGATGAAGTTACTCTACAAACTCTTTCAGCTGAAGGTAAGATGCCCGACAGCATGGGATTTGTAGGTTTATGGAAGATCGTAGTGGTAAAAAATCTTCCTTATTCTGATATGCGGAGAGTGGGAAAGATACCAAAGTTATTGTCTCATCGGCTCTTTACTTCAGCCAGGTAACTGGAATAACATCTTGTTTATATTGTTTGTGGTATGTTGCTGCTTATATTCTTCTTGCTCTAGCTTGTTAATCACTCGATTTTCACTTCCAACCAGGGGTTTATCAAATCGTAAAAGGAAGAAGATAAAATGAAAAAACAAATCCGGTTTTTAATGCTTCTAGCTTCTAATTGTCTGTACTGAGTTTAAAATTTAACTTGAGGGCCATCATTTGGTCTTTTGGTGTTTGGTACCTTCTCAGCGTTTGCTTCATGCTTCTTCCATAGCATCGAAGTACCAGCTTCATTGACAATTTTTCTTTTTGCTAGTCAAAAAATTGGGGAGTGCTTTTTCCTAATATTGGATTGATGAAAGCTTCTTTTAATGGGTATTATTTGAGCTAAAGATGACGTAACATTAATAAAACATTAGTCTCAGTAGGGGCCGACCGTTAAGTCAGTAATATCTCTTTTGGGTTTAGCCTGAATAGTTTTTCCACTTTGAAGTGGTGACACAATGAGTTGTTTTCTCCATTTAAAAGATGATGTGTAGACTACTAGACTGAAGTCAAGTGATAAGTGCAAATGTACTAGTTTCTGCAAATTACATAAGTAGAGAATGCTGAGATGGTACTGAAAGAAAGGTAGAGAATGCTGAGATGGTACTGAAAGAAAGGTAGAGAATGCATTGGAATTTGGTGTACTGTTGATCGGCTTTACTTGCCCTTCACTCTGTCTGCAGGAGATTAAAATATGTTTTGTGAAGTGAGTTATGCGACTGCCAAGGTCACAACCATGAGTTTCAGCGGATTCTTGGTACTAATTTTCTATTATTTATTAGTGCTCCTAACCCTTAGGTAGCTACTTTCAGGATCCTCACAATTTGGCTGGAGGATCCTTTTCCTTGTTTCTACGGATGGAGTTGGGAATTATATATTTTGGAAAATGTTAATAACGAAAACATTGCTCTTCTGATTTACTGCAAAATGATTTCTCGGCCTTCGCACTTTTCTGCCCTTCCATATTTGTCCACCCTGTAGTAGAGACTTGCATATATACTGTCTTATGTTTTAGATCCGCATCACCTGAAATAAAATGCAGTATCATCTGTGAATGGAGTAGCAAAAGGTGAACGATGTGGTAATGTAACTCACAAGTGGCAACTGTACTCTGTGTTAGTGCAAGATGGATTTTTGGTGTACTGATTAAGGAAGTCTCTTGCTTGCTGGTTTTTTATCCTCGGTTTGGTCCCTCCATTTCTGTACGTGATTGTTTGCTCAAACTTTCTAAATTTCTGTCCGTTGATGAAAAACTTGAAATGCTTGTATGACTTGCTTATTAAAGACCCTCTACCTGAAGGAGGACATAAAAGGGAGAATAATGTAGTAGCTTATGAATTGCCTATTCAATTATGCAGGTATTCAATATGGTTAGATAGCAAGCTTCGCCTGCAGCTTGACCCCCTACTCATCTTGGAGTACTTTCTGTGGCGAAAAGGTTATGAATATGCAATTTCCAATCATTATGACAGGCATTGTGTGTGGGAAGAAGTTGCGCAAAACAAGAAGCTTAACAAGTACAATCATACTGTCATAGATGAACAATTTGCATTTTACCAGGCTGATGGATTGCAAAGATTTAATGCATCTGATCCAAACAAGCTTCTTCACAGCAGTATGGTTTACGCTTCCATATTTAATTTTCGTGCAATACCTTTCAGCTTTGAGTAATCATTGGAATAATATCGTTACATGTTTCTGACAGATGTACCAGAAGGATCTTTTATTGTGCGGGCTCACACGCCAATGTCAAACTTGTTTTCTTGTTTATGGTTCAACGAGGTCGAGCGGTTTACTCCCCGTGATCAGCTTAGTTTTGCATATACATACTATAAATTGAGAAGAACGAACCCAGATAAACCTTTTTATCTCAACATGTTCAAGGTGAGAACTTTAATTTGCTTCCAAGCGTACTGGTTATAGACAACCTTCCTTTTTGTCTTACACTTTTTTGTGCATTGTAGGATTGTGAAAGGCGAAAGATAGCTAAGTTGTTCCGTCACAGATCAGACGAGAAGAGGAATATCGCTCAACGTGAGACAGAGTAAACATGGAGAGAACTTCTGGTATTGGTGGATGATTCATTTTTTGTTATATGCGTTGCTATATTGTACTTGCTTGCTGGAAAGAGGTCATTGTGCCATAGCCATTCTGATTGTATCTGTTGTACATTACCAAATTTTCTCTAGAGAAAGCGATACACGTCCAACTCAATTGACTCAAAGCAAAGCAAGGTGGATCTGCTGGCTTTATCTTTCTGCTGGAAAGAACACACCAACAGCATCATAGCTTCCATTCTATTAATTTCATTGCCTTGACCAACTCCTAGTGTGAAGCATCCTATACCTTTTCACTTGTATCTACATGGGTTGGAACACCTGATACAATATGTATTCTTTTTCTGTGAAGCAGGGTGCCAATATTTTTTTTTTTTTTTTTAATTCTTTTTGTCAATCAATCAGGTGACTTATTAAGTTCCTTTTCTTCTTTTTACGAATTGATACTATTATTCATATTCAATTTGTGATGAATTAACGTTTACTGCGGGCAAAGAAAATTGCCCATTGTGATTGGCCGACTAATAAGCCTAAAAGGACTATCTAAACAAATCATGATGGGTGAATAAGTAAAACTTGTGAATGATAAATAAGGGGTTTATTTATTAGCACAACTTATTACCAATATATCGATAACACAGACATCAGTCTTTTCTTCTATAATAGTTTACGAGGGGTTCGAAGTACAAAGGTTAGACGTTCTAATTTTCGGTCTTAATTCACACATTGATTCTTAATTTTTTAAAGTAAAATTTACATATTTAAAATCTATATAAGATATTAGGTATAAACAACAGCTTTTTATAATTAAGAATATTTACAATTATTGAAAAAAAAAGAAGTTATTTGACTCCTCAAACAGAGCCGGATCCAGGACTTGAGGCTTATGAGTTCGTACCATAATTATCAAACTAATATGCAATAATATCTGGGTTCACAGTTAAATATTTATAAATATTTAGTGAATTTCTTAATATAAATACAGAGTCTACACAAAAATTACTGGTTCCCGGGAACCTGTAGTCAATGCTTTAGGTCCGCCCACAACAAACACACAAAACAAGCAGAGTAAACTTACCTAAATGCCATTGCCTTTATGTATGATGTGGAGCAACTTATTCCTTCCTTTTAGCACTTGTTCAAAAACTTGATTTACTTGTGACTCAAACTTGTCCAAACCAGCCTTTAGGGCTGCAGATTTGTGCAGAATAACTTGTTTATTTATCTTTATCTCTTCTTTACCCTCTGCATATCCCCTTTTCAACTTAGCTTTTTCTTGCATTATTGCCTTCTCCATTTCTTCATACTCATGAAAACCTATCATCCACCTCTCTCCATCTTTGTAATATTTCCTCTGAAAATCAGTGACAAGGCCATTAACTGAGTCCCTGAGTGACTTAATTCCAGGAGAGTTACATAAAATCTTATTATCATCAACTTCCACCTTACTGGTTGGATACAAAAAAACACTTAAAAGAATGAAAGATAACAAACTCATTGCACCTCTAATTGCATAAAGTAGATTACTTGAACAATCCCTATTGATCATTTCTTGACAAATTTCCTCATGAATTCTCTTGTTCTCCCTTTGTATTGATTGCATATTGACAAAAGCTTCTCTACGATAATTATTCAGATTCTTGATTGTAGTATCAACTCTTAAACGATATATATTGATCTTACAACTTGATGACTTCAACATGTTACAAAGCTCCATAATATTCAAACTCTCATTCATGTATAAGTTCAACAAATTATTGAACGCACTATTCCAAGTAAAAGGTACCTTTAATTTCTCCAATATCATGAGCAGAAATTCGGAGTGAAGTTTCTGTAGCAAAGTCATGGCTTCTATACACCATTGAAGAGTTAAAGAATTATTGGCAAGTGATATTTGGAGATTCTTGATTTCTGTGGTTAAAGAAGCAAACAGAGCCATAGTTTCATCATTGGTAACATGAAAGATACATTTCCTTTGGTGAAATGGAGAAAGACAAGCCATAAATGTTCTTTCCATCACCAATTCTAACTCAAAGGAAAGATGCTAACTCTGAGAGATTCTTTAATAAGTAGGGGTGGAAAAGAAGAGAGGAGGTGAGTTAGTTTGGGGGGGGGAGGGTTGTGGACACTTGTGGTGGGAGAAAGATGGTTTAACATGCTTGTTCAAGATTTCCATCAAAACTAGCTTTATTGTCTTGGTAAACTTTTTTAATGCTTTTCCCCCTTTTCCTATAAGATATATGCATTGACGTTTTTGTTTAACCAATTATAACAAATTATTACTTTATTTTTCAGGTTAATTATTAGGCTTATAACATAGAATTACATTTTATTGTAGGATAATTTAACATGACGGTATAAATTATCTATATATTATTGATGCAAAAAATGTGAACTCATTAGAAAATAAGTGGATAATGCAGTTAAAAGGGGAAGAAAAGAAGGAATGCTTGGAGATAAAGGAAAAGGCTTGGCAAATTCATAACTTTTGGTTAAATAAGAAGGAAATGGGTGTATAAACAAACACAAGGAGGAGAAGCCACGCAATATATTTTTGGGGAAAAGGAGGATTTACTAAGAAGAGGATTTTTTCTCAAAGTGGCACATACATAGAATATATCCTTTTCCACTTGAAAAGAATCCGTCCCCTTTGCTTGCTTAAAACACATTTGTAAAATTTTAGTTAACTTTTACGTGGCAATTTTGTCTAACTTGTGTCTTAATTGATTTTGATTGGGACTTGTCACCTTTTTTTCTTCTTTTTTCTTTGGAAAAAGCAATAGTCTTCGAGTTACAAGATCTCGCATGGAATAAATAATAATTTTCATAACAATTTTTCTTATTTTCATTCTATCATTGAAGTTGAATTCCATAATTTAGGTTAAAGGAGTAAACAAAGAACAAATCATGATAGCAACATTATATTTGATGAACTATGAGATGTTGTACTTTGTTTTGAGAACTTGGTAGTTGTTATTTGTGGCTTGAATTCTTTTCTTGTATTTTGGAAACTCATAATCCTTATAGGTTTAGGGAAACTCATTGTCCTAGATTTGGGAAAGAAAAACTTATTGTTCTTATTAAATTGGGAAATCTTTCTCTTATAGGTTTGAGACTTTTTGGGATCTATATATAGGGGTTGTAGTTGAGGATTCTATAAATTGTATTGCGCTTTTTGTCTCATTCATAGTGGAAAACTCTCTCTGCTTCTGTCCCTAGGATTAGGCTTAGCCGAACCTCGTTAAATCCTTGTGTTGATGTTTCTTCTCTATTTGCTTTGTGTGTGATTGTGTGCTAGTTAACCCACGATCTTCCGCAAATAATTGGTATCAGAGCAATATTTGGGTTTCTACATATAATCTAGGGTTAAGATGTCTTCAACATCTTCAACAAAGTACGAAGTAGATAAATTTGACGGGGATTCTAGTTTCAGTCTATGAAAGATTATGATGAAATAGTCCCTGGTGTTACATGGGTTATGGAGGGCAATTAATGAGGACTTTCCTGAAGAGATGAAAGAGATAGAGAAGACAGACATGAAGGAGAGGGATTTGAGTGCAATATTCATGAGCGTTACAGATAGCGCTCTTCAGGAAATTGCTGAAGAAACTTTTGCAGCAATGGCATGGAAGCAGTTGGAAGATTTGTATTATAAGAAATCACTGACAAACCACCTCTACCTGAAAAAAAGATTATATAATCTCCGTATGAACGAAGGTACACATGTCAAAACTCACATTGATGAGTTTAATTCAATTATAATGGACCTGAAGAACGTGGGTATCAAAATTTAGAGTGAGGATCATGCCTTGATTGTGTTATGTTCTTTTTCACTGTCTTATGATACTTTTGTTGATACACTGCTATATGGGAAATACAATATTTCACTAGAAGATGTTAGTAATGCACTAAAACCTAAAGAGTTGAAACAGAGCTTTCCAGACAACATAACTGAGGGTGAGTGTCTTGTGAGTAGAGGAAGAATACAACAAAAGGACTTTAAATGGAAAAAGTCAACCGCCATATCGAATTCTAGAGTAAGGAAGCAGAACTGTTATGAGTACGGGGGAGCAAGGTCACTACAAGAGAGATTGCCCCGAGCTGAAAGAGAAAAGAGGGAAGCAGAAAATAGATAATTCGACAAATGTTGTTGACACTGCAATAGTTCTGATGATAGTGATTATGTAATAGATAATTTGACAAATATTGTTGACAATACAATAATTCTGATGATAGTGATTATGTAGGGGAAGTCTGTGCCGTGAATTCTAGTCTTGGGCAGAATTCCTAGATTTTTGATTCTGGTACTACTTTCTACACGTGTCTACACAAGAATTGGTTTGCAACTTACAAGCAGATGAGTGAGAATGTCTACATGGGAGATGATAATCCATTACCAGTAGAGGGGATAGGTAACATCAAAATGAGAATGTTCGATGAAATTATCAGAAATATCGAGTGTTGGCATGTTCCTCGAATAAAGAGAAATTTGATTTCACTTTCGAATTTGGATGAGTTTCACTTCGAGGGTGAAATACTTAAAGTGTGTAAAAGCTCCATGGTACTCATGAAGAGTAAACTGCATTCTAAATTGTATCATCTTCAGGCCAGTGTAGTTGAAGGGGAAGCTGTTGTAGCTTCTGGGAAAAATGATCTGAATGAGTCTCAGTTGTGGCACTTACGACTTGGTCATATGAATGATAAGGGATTGTCATTGTTGAGTAAGCAGAATTTGTTGGATAGATACAAAAATCAAATTTTGAATTTTTGGGAGCACTGCTCCGTAACCAGACAAGGGAATAGTTCAGCAAGAAGGCTGAGCACAAGACTAGAGACAAGTTTCATTATATACATTCAAACTTGTGAGATCCAAACAGAGTTCCCTCCAAGAGTGGTGCCAGTTATTTTATGACTTTGACCGATGATTACTCAAGGATAGCGTGGGTGTATTTTTTTTAAAACAAAAGATGAGCCATTTATGACATTTGGTAAATGAAAATGATGGTTGAGAGGTAGACGTAAAGAAAAATTAAGCGTCTTCGGACTTACAATGGTTTGGAATTTTTCAATTCTAAGTTCAATAATTTCTGCAGTAGAGAGGGCATAGTAAGGCACCATGCTTATGTCAAAACACCACAACATAATGGTATTGTAGAACGTATGAGCAGAACGCTTTGTGATAAGGTATGGAACGTGCTTTCATACTCATGTGTTAGCAAGGATTATTGGGCTAAATCAATCAGTAAAACTTATTATTTGGTCAATAGATCTCCATCCATAACGATTGAGTTCAAAACTCCGTTTGAGGTACAGTCAAGTTTGCCTGCTGATTATTCAAATTTAAGGATATTTGGTTGTCCTGCTTGTGCTCATGTGAGGGATGGAAAACTTGAGCCGAGGGCAACAAAGTGCATATTTCTAGGGTATGTAACTAAAGTGAAATGTTAAAAGTTATGGTGCACATATCAAAAGATTCCAGGGCAAATTATCAATAGGAATGTAACATGCAATGAGTCTGCCTCACCGGACAATCAGAGGGAGAAGGCAATAGCAGAAATAGATTGTGGTGTCAGTGACCGCATAGAGCTAGAAATTGAATCTTCACTAGCTCAACCCAGTAATTATAAAGTAGAGGAAGTAGATGAGGTGAAAAATGTTGATCAACATGATGATATTAATGCATCTATGCAATCAACCATATAGCATTGCAACAGGCAGAGAGAAGAGAGTGATCAATCAATCGCAAAGGTTTGCGAACGTAGTTGATGGGAATCTTCTTGGATATATGAATTCTGTGGAATTTTCTATGGTAGTTGTAAAGACTGTTGATGCATTTTAGTGTTATAGCTATCCAGAAGTTATTCCGAGTATAAAACTAAATTTGCGGATTAGTGCTATAGCTAAAGAGATTGACTCTTTTAACAAGTTTAGGCGCCTAGACTTGGTTGATGTATACGGTAATGGGTAGAGACCTTGCGAGGGCTGAGGGCACGACAGAGAGACGCTGTTCTTGTTGATGAAGAGAATTCAAGCCGAGGGGAAGATTTATTATTTGTGTCTTGAATTATTTCCTTGTATTTTTAGGAAACCCATAATCCTTATAGGTTTTAGAAAAACTCATTGTTCTAATAGATTTGGGAAAGGAAAACCTATTGTCCTTGTCAAATTGGGATACCTTTCTCTTATAGGTTTGGGACTATTCGGGATCTATATATAGGGGTTGTAGTTGGGGATTCTATAAATTGTATTGTTCTTTTCTTCTCATTCATAGTGAAAAACTCTCTCTACTTCTGCTCCGAGGATTAGGCTTAGCCGAACTTCGTTAAATCCTTGTGTTGATTTTTCTTCTCTATTTGCTTTGTATGCGATTGCGTGCTAATTAAGCCACGATCTTCCGCAACAGTAGCCTTCGAGAAAAATGGGAGGTAGTAAGAATACCTTTTTTTGGATTCATCTTCGACCTCATTCAAGAATTAGCTTTGATCCAATCGGTAAGACAACCATGGAAAGATGTTTGTTTGAATCGATGGTGTTTAAGAAAAAGTTCGTACTCATAAATGGGCTAAATAAATCAATGGGCAGGTCCTACTATCTTGAAGAATGAGGGACAAAGAAATTGATCAATCAGAGACAATCTCCTACAAATAGATAGCTTGAATTTAAGAAAAAGTCGCCTGAATTTATCTATGGGTTCTTTGCTTAATTTATTCCTTTTCTGTTTCACTTTATATGGAAATACTTTTTTCACTGTTCCAAAAGGAATAATGGTTTTCTATTTTTAGGAATAATTTAACTTTAAACTTTTTTTTTTTTACCCTTAATGAGATGATTTATGGTCACACAAATATTTATGACTTATTTTAGACCACAAATTTTAAAATTTTTATTGTCTTTATCAAACTCCATCCCATTCAAATTTTATTTTAAATAACTCTAGTAAAATTCAACGAACAAAGAAAAATAACGAATGTCCAGTGGCTCTTATAATGAAAACAACCACAAGCGATAGGTGAAGTCCCAAAGAATGTTAGGGTGTTATGTTGCTGAAATGAAATCACAGAACAACTTCATCATAAAATGTTGGAGTTCGAAACTTTTACGCATAAATGAAACTCTAGTACAATGTGTAAGAGTACAAAAATATCACGACCCAATTTCCACTATAGGTAATAATGGCTCCCAACATCGCCGCTAGGCAACCCAACAGTGAATTACCCATTTAATTTCTCATTTTAATATTTTTAATGTCCTTGATTTTTATTTAAATACGGAAACAAATAGTAAATGAGTGTGGTAATGTAAAACATAAACTAAAAGGAGAAGTAAGATAGTGAGTTAAATAATCAAAATCCATGAATGTCTACTAGAGTTCCCAAAACCCGGTGTCACAAGTGCATGAACATCTAGTAGAATCTACAAAACTCCCTAAGAACTACTGTCTGAAACAAAATAGACAGGAATGATAAAAACATGACAAGAGAAGGTTCTGGGTGCTGCAAAACGGAGCATGAGTACGCGCCCGGACGAACTCCGGATGCACCTACCTCAGAACCTGCACAATATGTGCAGAAGTGTAGTGTGAGTATAAAAACATCATGTACGTAGTAAGTATCTATTCTAACCTCGAAGAAGCAGTGACGAGGGGTCGACTTTGACACTTACTAAAGGGAAATATACATAATGAACACGATTATTTAATAGACATGAAATGCAACAACAACAATGGGATAAAAGACAATAATTAAATGACCATTTATCAAAATAACAATTAAAGTCCTCAAATATCACATATTAATCTCAATAAGTAAGGGTTTAGAATGTATCATAATCAAGTCATGACAAACATATCAAGCGAAATCGGACTTCAAGTGACAACATGGACGAGTTATGCCGAAGTCGTACGACTCGATCCATAACATTCGTATACATACACTACCGATGTCGTACTGTCCTATCTGTGGATGCATCCCATATGCATCCCCCATATATATATATGTATGTATATATATATATGTATATATATATATGTATGTATATATATATATATATATATGTATGTATATATATATATATATATGTATATTGCCGAGGCGTTCGGCCCGATCCACATGAATAGGGGAGCTTTTCGGATTTTGAATTTCACACACACATATATATATATATATATGTATGTATATATATATATATATGTATATATATATGTATATTGCCGATATATATATGTATATTGCTGAGGCGTTCGGCCCGATCCACATGAATAGGGGAGCTTTTCGGATTTTGAATTTCACACACATATATATATATATATATGTATGTATATATATATATATATATATATATATATATATATGTATATATATATGTATATTGCCGAGGCGTTCGGCCCGATCCACATGAATAGGGGAGCTCTTCGGATTTTGAATTTCATACTCACCACTCCGAGGTAAGCCCATGAAAGGATATAATTTTCATCAATAATTAAACATTTCCACCAACTCTCTAAGTAATGGAGCTCGATTTAACAAAAATTTTAACCAAATTTTACTCACTAATACAAGAAATTAAACTAACAACTTGAGTCCAATAGTGCAAGTAATAGCATAATAAAGGTCTATGTCTACCCGGACATAATATGAATTCTAGATACGCACGGAGTCTCGTCACTTCGTGCATACGTAGCACCCACAATTAGTAGCAAATAGAAATTTAAATACCTATGGGATAAATTCCCTCTTACAAAGTTAGGCAAGAGACTTACCTCATTCCCAAGTTCACTTTCCGGTCCACAAATCACTCTAAAAGCCTCAAGTTGGTGCCGAACAATCCGAAACTAGCCAAGTATTGCATAAATTACTTAATATATACTCATAAGTTCATAATTTAGCTATTAAAGTAATTATCCGATCCAAATTGGAAGATTCTTAAACTTCATCCCATTCCAAAATATTTTATAAATAATTGTTACCCATAACCTCACGAACACAAATATATAAGTTATACCCAATTACATAATCATTTTCGTGGCCTAATCTCATTTTTTAATCAAAACCTAGGTTTTCAACCGACTCCTAATATTTCCACAAATTACATGTTAAACCCTGCCCATAATCTATGTATTGAACTCACATTGGGTAGGAATTACTTACCTTCAATAGCTAGGTGCAAACCCCTCTCCAAGAAGCTCTAAAATCGTCCAACAAGTAAGAGAAATGAAAAAATAGCCAAAATCCCGAATTTAATAAAGTCTCTGCCCTTGTCTGCCTTCATCGCGATCGCAGATAAGCCCTCGCGATCGTGAAGGCAAAAGTCAAGAACCCAGAAAATATCCTCTTCGCGATCGCGAGAGGACACATGTGAACGTGATGCACTAAGCCGCCCTTTTATCGCGAACATGTGCCCCCAGTCGCAAACGCGTAAGGCAACTGGGTTGCCCAAGCCTAGGCCCACATACTCTACGCAAATGCGACAAGTCCCCTGTGAACGCGAAGTCCACTGGTCTCAAGCCTTCGCTAAAGCGGCTAGGACTTCGCAAACGCGAAGAACACCACCACCCAGTCCCTCCTTCTTCGCGTTTGCGAGGGTCCCTAAGCGTTCGCGAAGAAGGAAACTAGAACAACACACCTTCAAATTTTTGACTTAGCTCCGAGCGGTCCGAAACGCACCTGAGATCCCCGGGACCCCGTCCAAATGCACCAACAAGTCTATAACCATAATACGAACCTGCTCGAACTCTTGAAACACGTAAAACAACTTTAAAACTAATAATCGTACCCCAAAACTAAATTGAATCAAATTATGAACTTCAAGTTTTTTTGAACTTACTCCGAACGCACCGAATCATACTTAGACTACGCGGAATAATATCAATTTTTTTGCACAAGTCATAAATCACCATACGAAACTATTCCCAGGCTCGGAATTTCAACGGACCTCAATAACACCAAAGTTTACTCAAAATAAATTTAAAGAACTTGAAAACCTTCAATGAGCCAACTTTCAACATTAAGCGCCGAAACGCTCCCAGGGCATCCGAAACCCGATCCAAACCCACGCTCAAGTCCAAATCATCATATAAATTTATTGGAACCGTCAAATTTTGGTTCCGAGATCATTTACTCAAAATGTTAACTCAAGTCAAACTTGGCCATCTCAGGCCACAATTAAGGAACCAAGTGTTCCGGTTTCAACCCGAACCCTTCCAAACCCAAGTCAACCATCCCTTCAAGTCATAAAATAGTAAAAACACATATGAGGAGTCTTAATTAGGGAAATGAAGATCTAGAAAGCAAAACGATCGGTCGGGTCGTTACAGAAAAATTCTGTTACAAATACAGTTTAAACTTGAGTTGTGACAATTCAAGCTCCAACATTTGTTCCTGGAGTTTAAACTAGCATAGTATAATTTCATGAATTTTTCATGGAGTTTTATCTCATGAAGGTTCAAACTATACAGATATATTATGGAGTTTAAGTAGGCATCATGAGTGTAATAATGTAAAACGATTATTTCAACTCACGGTACTAATCGGTATCATAAATGAAGTAATAATACATAGACTTATAAGTTTTAAAACAAATATTATGAATGAAATAATAATAAAATATACTACTATAAGTTTAAAAATAGGTATCATGAGTAAAATAAGCACGTGAAATAATGTGAAAAGAATTGTTTTACTCACGTTACCTCTTTTGAACACTAAGACAATGTTCTCGAGGTTTAACTTCATGAGTTTTAAATATGTATCATGAGTGAAATAATTATGTAAACTAATGTAAAATAAGTACGTGATGTTATCACCCTTAATTTCCTTATTTGATTTGTTTTAACAAAACTGATTTTACAGGATAGAGATTCCATATATCCGAGGTTTACCCTTTGGTATCCTTAATTTGATTCTAAATTTTGTGACACCACTCTCCCATAAGAATTAATTTTTTTGAAAAAAAGGTGAATTAACATGGAACATTATTAGCTATTCAGACATATATTTTATAGACGTACTAATAAAAATAATGATATTAGATGCAGTACAATTATTTTTTGTTAATGATTCGTGGTGTCTAAACCAATTCGTACACATCAATACAATTTTCTAATTGTATATGTGTATGGGTACCATGTCTAAGAAGTATTAGTAAATTTTTGGGTAACGCCAATGTAAAGACTAGTGTCTAGTCATCGATTGACGTCTTCAATCGATGTGTTCCTGTCTTCTTTCTGGTATCGGTTCACCTGTCATGCCTTATTGTTCCTCCTCTACTTCAGATATTTCTGGATCTCTTGGTTGACTCACAAATATCGGGGGATCATCTTCTTCGGAAGAGTTTTCTGTGGATTCATTCCTTGATTGAGAGCTTTCTTCCATTGTGTCATTGTCAGAGGAATTTAGAGATTCTGACCATGTAGTATCTCCTTCTGACATGTTTCTTGGCTGGGAGACATAGAAGTCCGGAATCTTCTGATCAGAAATCATTAGATTTTCAGGGTTGGACCCCTTTGAACTTTCTCCTTGGTCTCGCCTTTTCTTTGTTTGTTTCTTGGCTGCAAGAGCATCTTTCCTTTCCCAAACCATTTTTGCAATATCGAATTCAGTTTCTTCTTTTAAGGGTTGGGTGAAAGAGATAGGATGGTGTGAGGTAGTAGGAAAAGTAGAAAATGTGTTGTCCATTTTTGGTGGGGAATATGCTTGTGTTGACATGGGATAGAAGGTAGGTTTTGAAGAGAAAAGTGAGGTTTTTTGTGACTCAAAACGATCATTTCTCAAAAGTTGGATCTGTTCCTTGAGTGAAATCGT
>ML359667.1:0-48254 GCA_005239505.1 Nicotiana paniculata
AATCAACCAATCAAAACTATATTAATAACACAATAAGTTTATCGCCAACGGGTTCTACCAAAATCCTAGATTTAAGAAGTTAGCTAGACATGTTCATAAGAATCAAATCCAAAATACATTGCATAATTGAACAACAAAGTAGTGAATAAAAGATGTAAAAATCAATGTTTTGTCACTTCAATGGTTTTCTCTCTTTGAATCCTTTGAATCCTTCGAATTATCTCTTCAAGTTGTGTTTACGGGGTCTATTTATATGTTTAGGACGAACCCTAAACGTGTAGGNTCCTGGATTTAGGGGCTAAACTCCCCCCTAATGGCAGGGGCTGCCTGGCATTAGAGGTCAAACACCCGGCTATCGCCCGGGTGTTTCCTCTTCGACCCTTAAGCATATTTTCGACGTATTTGCATCCCTTTAGCTCTGTTTCCATCTCCACTTCACCTACACATGAAATAAACTCCATTAAGCACATAAAAAGTGTGTTTTTATCATTAACGCACATAAAATGTAAGGCATATAACATATTAAATCATGAATTCTAGCCTCGCATCAGTGTTCATAGGGACTGAGGTCATAAGCTAACCCACGATCGCGAATCATGCCTGCGACTCGCGTGCTGACTCTATATAATAAGCTAACCCACGATCGCGCATCGTACCTGCAACTCGTGTTCTGACTTGATAATGATAAGCTGACCCACGATCGCGCATCATGCTTGTGACTCGTGTGCTAACTCGATAACAAGTGCATATATATATAAGTACATATGTGTACCAACTCAACAGTGAACTCAACAGGACTGTGTCAATACCACAGATAGCTAACTGGGATTTAAATAATAATGTTTCACATTTCCATATCACATCAACAGTAATTACAACTCATAACACATACAAAGGTACAAATAAGGCACATAGTGGCATGCTCGTGAGTCCTAAAGCTACCTGAAATAACAATATAGTCGCCACGTACAGACTCTCGTCACTTGGTACATATGTGGCCCCCACAACATGTATGAATATCAAATAAGGAACCTATGTGGACATTTCATCTTTACAAGGTTGGAAAGGAGACTCACCTCGTGACGAAACCACCCTCGGATCAAGGATGCGCTCGAATCTCCGAAATCTACCCTCGACGGCTCGCAACTACCCAAATATATTATAATTACATCAAATCATGATCAAGGAATAAGAATTAACCTATTAACCAAAAATTCACCGTTCTTGAAGAATTACTCAATTTCAACCCCGAGCCCGCATGCTCGAACATCGAGAATTATTGAAGGGGTCGCTCACTTGTAGCCTAAGGATCAAGATTACGTAACTTTTATTGGAATGCATGGAAATCATTGAGTGATTTATCAAATTCTTAAGAACCCTAATTTTTACTACCCAATCCTTGATTTTTTTGATGTTTTAGTAATTAATTCTAGTTGAACTCCATGTAAAACTTAGGAAAATAGAGAGGAATTACTCACTTAGCACTATATAGGTCATTGAGGGTGCTGCTCAAGCTTAATGGCTCTCTAATGGGGTTTTTGGATGAGGAAGAATGAAGAAACCCCATTTTTAAACATTTAAATAGGTCTGCCTACAGGTGTTTCCGCACCTGCGACCAAGGGACCGCACCGGCGAGAAAAGAATCGCACCTGCGAAAGATGGAGAGGGGGCTGGGGATCGCACCTGCGGAGGGGTTTTCCGTACCAGCGGACCCGCTCCTGTGGAAAATGTTCCGCACCTGTGAAGGTAGGGGGCCCTAGGTTCTCTCACCGGCGAGGCTGGGACTGCAGGAGCAGTCCCGCACCTGCGGCTGGGAAACCACACCTGCGGTCACACCAACAACATATGCACCAGTAGTTGTTTTAGCTGGTTTTTGGCCTGGATAGGTGCCCGGGAGGCACCTGGGCCCACTCGAGCCCTAATCCAAATACACCAATGAGTCCCAAATCATAATACGGACTCGCTCGAGCCTTCGGAACACCCAAAACAACGCTAAAACTCAAAATCACACCCCCAAACCCCAAGAACCAAACTTAGGAATTTTAATTTTTCTAGACATCGCTCACGTTGCGCCGAACCGACCTAAACAACTCGGAGTGACCCCAAATTTTGCAAGCAAGTCATAATTAACATAATGGAACTGTTCCTGTTCCCGGAATTCCATTCGGACCTTGATAACACAAAAGCACGTCCCAAACCAAAATATGAACTTAAGGAACTTCTTATTTCAATATTGGGCGCCGAGATTCCCCCAGGTCATCAGAAACCCAATCCAAACATGCTCCCAAGTTAGAAATTATCACACAAAGCTATCAAAACGAACGAAACTCGATTCCGAGGTCGTTTACCCAAAATGTTGACCGAAGTCAAACTTGGCCAAATAGGCCAACCTTAAGGAACCAAGTGTTCCTAAAGCACTCTAATCACTCCCAAATCCCGAACCACCCGTCCTCGGAAGTCATAAAGCACGAATAGCCACTATGGAAAACTTCATTTAGGGGAACGGTGTCCTAATACACGAAACGACCGGTCGGGTCGTTACATCCTCCCCCTCTTAAACAAACGTTGGTCCTCGAACAGGTCTAGAATCTTACTTGAAGTGCTGAATAGCTGTGGGTATCTGCTCCGCATGTCCTCCTCGGACTCCCAAGTCGCCTCCTTAGCTGGTTGGCCTCTCCACTGGACCTTTACTGTAGAAACTCTCTTCGACCTCAACTGGCGGTCCTGTATATCAACGATGGAAACTGGCTCCTCCTCGTAGCCCAAATTCTCATCCAAATGAATAGTGTTGTAATCAACCACACGAGAGAAGTCGGCGTGATACCTCTGAAGCATGGATACATGAAAGACCAGATGAACCCCTGATAAGGATGGAGGTAAAGCAAGCTCGTAAGCGACATCTCCGACTTGCCTAAACACCTCAAATGGACCTATGAACCTGGTTCTCATCTTGCCCTTCTTCTTTAATCTCATAATGCCCTTCATTGGCAAAACCTTCAGCATAACCTTATCTCCCTCCATAAAAGCTACATCACGCGCCCGCTGATCTGCGTAACTCTTTTGTCTGAACTGTGCTGTGCGCAACCTCTCCTAAATTATCTTCACCCTCTTCAGAGTGTCTCTCACCAGATCTGTGCCATATAACCTGGCCTCGCCAGGCTCATACCACCCGATAGGAGAACGACACCGCCAACCATATAAAGCCTCGAATGGAGCCATCTCGATGCTGGACTGGTAACTATTATTGTATGGAAACTCCTCCAAAGGCAAGAACGGGTCCGACTGACCCCCAAAATCAATCACACATGCCCTAAGCATATCCTCCAATATCTGAACTGTGCGCTCTGACTGGCCATTGGTCTCAGGGTGAAATGCTGAACTGAGGTCTATCTGAGTGCCCATCTCACTGTGCAAAGCTCTCCAGAAGTGCGAAGTGAACTGAGGACCTCAATCTGATATAATAGACACCAGCACACCATACAACCGGACTATCTCTCGAATGTAAATCTGAGCCAGCCTCTCTGTAGTGTAAGTAGTAGCCACAGGAATGAAATGCGCCGATTTGGTCAATCTATCCACAATGACCCAAATCGCGTCAACCTTCCGTAAAGTCCGAGGCAAACCAACTACGAAGTCCATGGTGATGCGCTCCTACTTCCATTCAGGAATGGGCATCTGCTGAAACAGGCCTCCTAGCCTCTGATGCTCGTACTTAACCTGCTGCAATTGAGACACCTAGCCACATACCGCACTATATCCTTCTTCATCTGCCTCCACCTGTAATGCTGCTTCAAATCACGATACATCTTCGTCGCTCCTGGATGAACAAAATACCGAGAATTGTGTGCCTCTGCTAGAATCCTCTCCCCCAGGCCATCAACATCAGGAACACATAATTGGACCTGGAGTCTCAGAACACCATCCTCGCCTAATGTAACCTCTTTGGCCCTACCCTGGACCACCGTCTCTCGAAGCTCTTCCAGACACGGATCATCAAATTGTCGAGCCTTAATCTCTCCCAATAATGAAAACTGGGCAACCGCATGAGCTAGAACTCAACGAGGCTCCGAAGGGTCCAATCTCACCAGACGGTTGGCCAAGGAATGAATGTCTAAGGCTAAAGGTCTCTCCTCGGCTGCAATGTAGGCCAAGCTACCCATACTCGCTGCCCTCTTGCTCAAAATATCTACTACTACATGTGCCTTGCCCGAGTGATACAGAATAGTGATATCATAGGCTTCAACAACTCGAGCCACCTCCGCTGCCTCAAATTAAGGTCCCTCTGCTTAAACAAATGCTGCAAACTGCGGTGGTCAGTGTAGACATCCCAAGATACACCATACAAGTAGTGCCGCTAGATCTTCAAAGCATGAACAATCGCCGCCAACTCCAAGTCGTGCACAGGATAGTTCTTTTCATGAAACTTCAGCTGGCGCGAAGCATAAGCAATAACTCTGCCATCCTGCATCAACACACAACCCAACCTGACGCGATAAGCATCACAATACACAGTATACATCCCAGACTCGGAAGGCAATGATAGAACTGGTGGTGAGGTCAATGTTGACTTGAGCTTCTGAAAGCTCGCCTCACACTCGTTGGACCACCGAAACAGGGCATTCTTCTAAGTCAATCTAGTCAATGGAGATTCAACATAAGAGAATCCCTCTATGAATCGACGGTAATAGCTTGCTAGACTCAGAAAACTCCCGATCTCTGAAGCTGAAGTAGGACGCAGCCAACTCTGAATTGCCTCAATCTTCAGCGGATCAACCTTGATACCCTCTCCGGATACCACATGCCCCAAAAATGCCACAGACTCCAACCAGAACTCGCACTTAGAGAACTTAACATATAGCTTCTGCTCTCGCAAGGTCTGAAGAACAACTCTCAAATGCTTCTCGTGCTCACCCAGGCTCCGTGAGTAGATCAAGATGTCATCAATGAATACAATGATGAAGGAGTCAATATAAGGCCTGAAAACCCTATTCATCAAGTCCATAAATGCTGCTGGGGCATTAGTCAAGCCAAAGGACATCATAAGAAACTCATAATGTCCATATCTGGTGCGAAATGCGGTCTTCGAAACATCTGAATCCCGAATCTTCAACTGGTAATAACCTGATCTCAAGTCAATCTTAGAGAACACAAGAGCACCCTGCAAATGATCAAACAAGTCTTCAATGCGCGGCAAAGGATACTTGTTCTTGATGGTCACTTTATTCAACTGGCGATAATCAATGCACATCCGCATAGACCCATCCTTCTTCTTCACAAATAAGACTGGAGCACCCCACGGTGACACACTCGGCCTGATGAACCCCTTAGCCAATAAATCCTCAAGCTGCTCCTTCAGCTCCTTTAACTCCTTAGGAGACATACGATGACGGGGAATGGAAATAGGCTAGGTATCTGGAACCAAATCAATACAGAAGTCAATGTCCCGATATGGAGGCATGCATGGAAGATCTGAAGGAAATACATCTTGGAACTCTCGAACAACATGCACTGAATCAATGGTAGGAGACTCGGCGGTTGTGTCCCCCACATAAGCAAGGTAAGCCAAACACCCCTTCTCGACCATATGACGAGCCTTCATAAAGGAGATGACCCGGCTGAATGCACTGACTGAAGAACCTTTCCACTCCAGCCTCGGCGAATCAGGCATGGCTAAGGTAACTGTCTTGGCATGGCAATCCAACACAACATGATAAGGAGATAGCCAATACATGCCCAAAATAACCTCGAAATCAACCATGTCGAGCAATAACAGATCGTCTCTGGTCTCAAGCCCACAAAAAGTAATCACACAAGATCGGTATACCCAGTCTACCACTACAGAATCACCCACAAGAGTGGACACATGCAAGGGAGAACCCAAGGACTCACGAGGAATATCCAGAAAATGAGCAAATAACGCTGAAACATATGAGTATGTAGACCCTGGGTCAAATAACACTAAAGCCTCTCTACCACAGACTGAAATAATACCTGTAATCACGGCGTCTGAGGCCACTGCATCTGATCTGGCAAGAAAAGCATAGAATTTGGCTGTAGCACCTAAAGACTGAGCTCCCCAAGAATGAGCTGGAGCTGACTGACCCCCTCCGGACTGGCCTCCCCCTCTAGGACGGCCCATGCCAACCTGACCCCCACCTCTAGGTGGTCGAACTGCTGGTGCTGAAATCGCAGGCTAGTGACTCTGCTGCACGGCCTTGCCCCGATAGCTAGGACAATCCCTCCTTATGTGGCGTAAGTTCCCACACTAGGAGCACCTCATATGTGACATATCCTACTGTCTTGAAGAGTAAGACCCCCGAATGGCCGGAAGGCAATGAGAATCATCTAACACAGCACTGAAATAGGAACCGGAGGATCTCTGACGGCAGGAGTAATCACTGGGTGAACTGTGGATGGCTGGAGGACGGTAGGAGCGCTCTAGCATGGCACTGAACTGAGGCCTCGCTGGAACACCCCTGGGAGGTAGTGAAGGTGCTGCATATGAAGGATTGCTGGACTGATCGCCTACGAACTGACCCCTGCCCGTAGCCGGAGCACCCCTAAAATCACCTATAAATCTAGCCCTCTTGTCCTGCTAACCCTGCTCCCCGCTCCTCAGTTGGTATCCCTCAATCCGTCGAGCTATCTCGACTACAAGCTGGTAGGGGGTACCCATCTCTACCTCTCTGGCCATAGAGGACCGAATACCTAGATGTAAGCCTGCCACGAACCGTCGAACCCTCTCGACATCAGTGGGCAATATCATAAGAGCATGGCGGGACAACTCTGAAAATCTTGCCTCATAATCAGTCACGGACATCTGCCCCTGCTCCAACCGCTCAAATTGACCCCGAAGCCCCTCCCTCTCAGAAGGTGGGATGTACCTATCCAAAAATAGCTGAGTAATCTGACTTCAGGTGACCGAAGGAGAATCTACTGGCCTGCTAAGAAGATATGACTGCCACCAGCGGCGAGCTCTATCCTCTAGCTTAAATGTAGTGAAGTCGACCCCATGCGACTCCAAGATCCTCATATTGTGCAGTTTATCCATGCACCTGTCGATGAAGTCCTGGGCATCCTTACCCCGCTCACCCCCGAAGGCTGGAGGGTGAAGTCATGTCCATCTATCTAGCATCTTCTGCTGGTCGCCCTCTATAACTGGCCTGGGCTCTGGCGCTGCTACTACAGGATGAACCCCACCCACTGGCGGTGTACCCGGAGTGTGGTGTGCTACTGCTGCCTGTCCTATGGCCTGAGGGGTAGTATGCCTACCTGGGAGATGGTGTCCATGAATATAAACATACCGCCCATGACCTCCTAGAAGCCGGGCACCGTCATAAAGTCCGTGGAGCGGGAGCTACTGGAGGCACCTCATCCTACTCCTCAAAAGTAGGGTCCTCTGGTGGTATGATCGGTACAGCTCTGGGACGCCCTCGTCGCCTGCTTCGGGCAGGTGCCCTCTCCCTATCTCGACCACGACCTCGGGCGGTAGAGATAGCGGCATCCCCCAGCTCAGGAACATCGGATGCACGCGTCCTCCCCATCTGTGAGAGAATAGAAGAACAAATTTCAGTACATCATCGATTGCACGAAAGAATATGAATCAAAGAAAAGTTTCTTAACACTCTATAGCCTCCTGAAGATAAGTACAGACGTCTCCGTACCGATCCAAAAGACTCTACTGGGTCTTCCCGTGACTCGTGAGACTACGTGAACCTAAAGCTCTGATACCACGTTGTCATGAACCAAATCCTAATTCAGGTCGCGATGGTGCCCAACGGCGGGGTTAGGCAAGCCAACATGAATTACACTAAGTGTTACCCCTCCCATTTGATTAATTATCCCAACGTTTTCCAGTTTTAAAAAATTATTAGCATGATGATAGCCTGTGACGTAAAATAAAATCATATGATACATGAGCCAAAAGATAAGCATATGTATAGATATACAACCCAAAACCCAAAATATACGCTACGTGTGTGCCAGGAACTAGTGTCAGGAGTATCACGGGCAATTATCTGAATATACAAGAATAATATATATATATATATATATATATATACAATCCCACAGTCTGAATGAAGTATATGGGAATATGACAAAGGAAACTCCAGGCCGCTGCTAGAGATCTTCAGGAAGAGCAGCTCACCACGAAGTCGAATCAACTCAAGTCAGTATCTATCACCGGCCTGATAATCAGATGTACCAGCCTCCTGACCTGTATAGTCAAGTACAGAAGAAGAAGAAGTGCATCATGAGTACATAATAAATATGTACCCAGTGAGTATCCAAACTCGATGGAGTAGTGACGAGAGGTCGACTAGGTACTCACTAAGGTCCAGCAATATAATATATAACGAGATATGGATAAAGCAATAGGCATGAGAAACAGTGAGCAACAAATACATAGCAAATGACGAAATCCAGATAATAACTGAAAAAGGAACAACAAAGTACCAAAATCTCCTCTTAACCAATACCTGACACTGCAATTTTAAGTGACTCAGAACTCAAGTGATCATACACATACCAGGACAAGACGACCGGCCGGAGTCATAAGGGTGATCATAGGGACTGAGGTCATAAGCTAACCCACGATCACGAATCATACCTGCGACTCGCATGCTGACTCGATATAATAAGCTGACCCACGATCGCGCATCGTACCGGCGACTCCTGTGCTGACTCGATAATGATAAGGTGACCCACGATCGCACATCATGCTTGCGAATCGTATGCTGACTCGATAACAAGTGCATATATATATATATAAGTGCATATGTGTACCAACTCAATAGTGAACTCAACAGGGCTGTGTTAATACCACGGATAGCCAACTGGGATTTAAATCATAATGTTTCATGTTTCCATATCACCTCAACAGTAATTACAACTCATAACACATACAAAGGTACAAATAAGGCACATAGTGTCATGCTCGTGAGTCCTAAAGCTACCCGACATAATAATATAGTCGCCACGTACGGACTCTCGTCACTTAGTACGTACGCGGCCCCCACAACATGTATACATAGCAAATAAGGAACCTATGGGGACATTTCCCCCTTACAAGGTTGAAAAGGAGACTCACCTCGTGACGAAACCACCCTCGGATCAAGGACGCGCCCGAATCTCCGAAATCTACCCTCGACGGCTCGCAACTAGCCAAATATAGTATAATTACATCAACTCATGATCAAGGAAGAAGAATTAACCTATTAACCCAAAATTCACCATTCTTGAAGAATTACCCAATTCAACCCCGAGCTCGCATGCTCGAATATCGAGAATTATTAAAGGGGTCGCTCACCCATAACCTAAGGATCAAGATTACGTAACTTTTATTGGAATGCATGGAAATGATTGAGTGATTTATCAAATTCTTAAGAACCCTAACTTTTACTACCCAATCCTTGATTTTTTTATGTTTTAGTAGTTAATTCTAGTTGAATTCCATGTAAAACTTAGGAAAATAGAGAGGAATTACTCACCTTAGCACTATATAGGTCGTGGAGGGTGCTGTTCAAGCTTGAAGGGTCTCTAATGGGTTTTTTGGATGCGCAAGAATGAAGAAAACCCGTTTTTAAACATTTAAATAGGTCTTCCTACAGGTGTTTCTGCACCTGCGAGAAAGGAATCGCACCTGTGGAAAATGGCGAGGGGGCTGGGGATCGCACCTGCGGAGGGGTTTCCGCAACAGCGGACCCGCTCCTGCGGAAATTGTTCCGCACCTGCGACGGTAGGGGGGCCCTGGGTTCTCGCACCTGCGAGTCTGGGACCGCAGGAGCGGTCCCGCACTTGCGGCTGGGTAACAGCACCTGCGGTCACACCAGCAGCTGTTTTAGCTGGTTTTTGGCCTCGTTAGGTGCCCGGGAGGCACCTGGGCCCACCCGAGCCCTAATCCAAATATACCAACGAGTCACAAATCATAATACAGTCTCTCTTGAGCCTTCGGAACACCCAAAACAAGGCTAAAACTCAAAATCACACCCCCAAACCCCAAGAACCAAACTTAGGAATTTTACGTTTTCTAGACTTCGCTCAAGAGGCGCCGAACCGACCTATACAACTCAGAATGACCCCAAATTTTGCAGGCAAGTCATAATTAACACAATGGAACTATTCCCGGTCCCGGAATTCCGTTCGGACCTTGATAACACAAAAACACGTCCCAAACAAAAATATGAACTTAAGGAACTTCTTATTTCAATATTGGGCGCCGAAATGCCCCCGGGTCATTACAAACCCAATCCGAACATGCGCCCAAGTCCGAAATCATCACATGAAGCTACCGAAATTGACGAAACTCGATTCCGAGGTCGTTTACCCAAAATGTTGACCAAAGTCAAACTTGGCCAAATAGGCCAACCTTAAGGAACCAAGTGTTCCTAATGCACTCTAATCACTCCCAAATCCCGAACCACCCGTCCCCACAAGTCATAAGGCACGGATAGCCACTATGGAAAACTTTATTTAGGGGAACATGATCTTAATACACAAAACGACCGGTCGGGTCGTTACACATTTAGAGCCCATTTGGACATAATAAATTTTTTCCTTTTTTCAAAAATTTTTTACTTTTTTTTTTGAATCAGTATTTGTTCATAAAATTTTCAATTGTCACTTGAAGATGCATTTTGGAAATTTTTCGCAAATTTGAAAAACTCCAAAAAATTATTTTTCAAAAATTTGACTCGAATCACTCACATAACTTAAAAAACAACCCAAAATTATATTCATGTCTAAACACAACTCTAAATTTCAAATACCACTTTCACTTAAAGTTTTTTTTCCACCATATTTTAGATTTTTACATTTCTTATGTCCAAATGCCCACTTAGAATCGTTGGGCAAATCTAAAATCCTATAGTTTATTAATGTTTATCTTGAAATCATGAGGAATAATAATGGGGCATTTGCATCTATACCCGCTTTTTGTGTCACGTTTTAACTTGTGCACGCT
This sequence comes from Nicotiana paniculata, assembly GCA_005239505.1. NCBI lineage: Eukaryota > Viridiplantae > Streptophyta > Magnoliopsida > Solanales > Solanaceae > Nicotiana > Nicotiana paniculata. The sequence continues at coordinate 10,964 of ML359667.1, forward strand.
TTGCAAAAAAAAATTGCAATTGTACCCGCTTTTTTGCATAACTTCAGCATACGGGGCTGAATTAGCAAAGACAATCACGCAAAACTTCAGCATGCTAGTAGACAGTCCTGAAGTAACAAGTGTGTTGAACCAAGTGTGCTGAAGTTTTTGTTTGTAATTGATGAACTTAAGCATAATAGCTGAAGTTTTGTTCTCTATTTGATAAAGTTTTTGTTTGTAATTGTTGAAGTTTTTGTTTTTGTAACTGGCGAACTTCAGCTCTAGAGCTGAAGTTTTTGTTTTGTAACTGGCGAGTAGACGGGCCTGAAGTAGCAAGTGTGCTGAACCAAGTGTGCTGAAGTTTTTGTTTGTAATTGATGAACTTAAGCATAGTAGCTGAAGTTTTGTTCTCTATTTGATGAAGTTTTTGTTTGTAATTGCTGAAAGTTTTTTTTTTTGTAACTGGCGAACTTCAGCTCTAGAGCTGAAGTAGCTGAAGTTTTGTTCTCTATTTGCTGAAGTTTTTGTTTAACTTGTGCACGTCTTAACGCAAAGTTTTTGTTTGTAATTGCTGAAGTTTTTGTTTTTGTAACTGGCGAACTTCAGCTCTAGAGCTGAAGTTTTTGTTTTTGTAACTGGCGAACTTCAGCTCTAGAGCTGAAGTTTTTGTTTTGTAACTGGCAAACTTCAGCTCTAGAGCTGAAGTTTTTGTTTTGTAACTGGCGAAATTCAGCTCTAGAGCTGAAGTTTTTGTCTACTAACTTACGTAATTATTTATTAATTTTTTTTTCAATAATCTGATAAACATATTTATGGCAATCATCCCATGAACTGAAGTTCCATAGCAGCACCAACAACAGCAGAAGAAAGAAGAAGAAGAAGAAGAAGAAGAAGAAGAAAACGAAGGAGGAGGAGATAGGGGGCTGAAGTTATTTAAAAAGTGAGTACAAATTAAAAATTTAAAAAAAAATACGTATAGGTTAAATGGGGGCGCCCTACGTGCAATTTTTACAATAATAATAAGGAGGTTGCGAGGTGCAAATCCCAAATAAGGCATATGTTATTTTTATTTAGAATTAGAAAACGTACCCAACTGTTACGTGTTTATAAACTAGTCATATGTAACACTAAAAATAGTAAAAATTCACACGAGTGTAATTTTGTTGGAGTAAATGGAACTAATTAAAGTATATACTAAATTAACATTCTTAACTAATATTTGAATTCAAGACGTAATTGGCCATTGCTTGACCCTCCAAAGAATCACAATTTGAAAAAATACATGATTGAATTAACTTGTCATTTGGTCGTTTCTTTTTTAATATTTGTTTATTCATTGGGTATATTTTGTTACGGTTATTCATTGATAACATCAATCAAATAAAATTACCTTAAACATGATTGCTATTCAATGCATGCTGACACTATTTGATAAGAAATCTATAATTAAACATCGGACCAGACCCGAACCAATAGCTGACTCACAAGTCAACCTGCACAGACAATCTCACATATGTATATTCAGACAAGTGGTAAAAAATTCAATCAAACATTGAAGAAAGAATATAGTACGAGACACTATGAGACGTCTTATCGAAATAGTCGAATTTCATATGTTTTAGACTATTAGTGAAATAGTCGATTCCACCTGTTTCTCAAGTTTTGATGTTAATAAAGTATGATTTTTCTTTCACTTTTATTCTAACTGGCTTCAAGGACATGTAGTAATCTCAAGTTCGTATATATATATATAAAGTTTGAAATTTTTATCTAGTTTTTAATTTTTTTTATAATTAAATTGGATTCGGCTCATTAGGGTCAAGGGATTACGGGTCACGGGTCCGGGGCGGGTCAACATGTTTTGATTAATGGAACAAATCCGGACCGACCCCTATAAGAAAATGAACCGGCCCGGCACGGTTAAAGACCCACATGCCAAGAGTCAACGGGTTCGGGTCCGGGTCGGGTCGAATCGACCCATTTAATAGGTTTAATAGGTATAGATAAAGTTTTATTTATGTAAGTCAATCTAACGTAACAAATTAAACACAAGTATAACAAAATGTAAAACTCTCTAAGTTTATTATAGAGGAATTTTCTGAAATGACTATCGTTTAGTGGTTATTAACTTCCTATAGCTACCATATCCATAATTACTTTCCATAGCTACCTATTAGTTGTTATGGTAATGTATTCGAGCTAATGTATTCATGAATAGAGTAAAAAAAATTGGCTAAAAACATGGCATTCCAACTGCCAGCCGTTGTATTCATATGTATTCATGAATACAATAACAACGATGAATGTAATTATAGCTCTCTCCAGTTGTTTCATAACGGAAAGCTGCTAATTTAATGGGATACGCTCCTAATATAACTCACATAAATCAATTATAACACAAAACATTATTAATCCAATTAATGAGAAGATTTATCAGATGCTATACACTCATAAACAGAGCATTTTTCAGAGTTTCAGTCCCTTTTTTTCTCATACAATTCGAGTTTTTTTTCCTGACAGCATTCGAGGTTCTGCTCGGAATTGATACAAGTATCTACAGAAATATTCTGAAATTCAATTTTCTGTATATGATTCATGTATTTAGTCCGGATACAATCTGTAATAGTAACCTACTGCCTACATATTTCATAATAAACCTAGTGCTTGTATTATGTTGTATCTAACAGTTGTGTTCCATGTAATCAACTTTATATTTGTATTCACAGTATTTTATGTATTCCTATTATATTGTATTATTGCTTCATTGAGTATATTTTATTGGTTGTATTCATTGATTTTGTATTTGTATTGGAAGTATTTTAATGTATTTCACTGTATTTTATTGTATTGTTGTTTTAAATACAGATAGATACCGTTAGGTTGAAAATACGGATGAATACAGTTAGATTGAATGCATAACTAATTGATGAATAACATCAAAATGATAGAGCTAACAATGTATTCAAAATGTTGTTGTATGAACTTAAATAATTATAAATACATCTAAATATCAATCAAAAATCACTGTACAAAATAAAAATCAATGTATACCTTATCGAATACATATAAATACATCTAAATACAAGAAGAGAAAACCACTGTACAAAATAAAAATCAATATATGCCTTACCGAATACATATAAAATATAAAAAGAGAAAACCATTTTACAAACTAAAAATCAATGTATTCGGACTCGAATACATATAAATACATCTATAATTAGGTTCATTGCGTATTTTTGTTCTCCTTTCAGCTTCAATAGTTGTTGATGTACCTGCAAATACATGTTCCTCTTGAGTGATTTGCAAATCGAAAATGGCCCTTTCAAATTGAGTGCTTTAGTGGGTATTCTGCAGAAAATCTAACAATGGTGAATATTTAAGAAAACTGTTTAAGAGTAAAGAAGAAGCTTTCACCGGCCAAATTCCCAAAAACTTTAACACTTACCACAACTCTTTGGAGAAAAAAAAGTTTAACATTGAGAGAGAAAATGGCTTTAACCAACCAGAAGCCAAAATTTTAACACTTATCACAACTTTTTGGAGAAAAAAAAACTGAAAATTGAGGGAGACAATGACGATTTCTGAGAATCGTGGTTTAACAATGGGGAAGACATTGCCGATGTCAAAGAGAGATCGTGGAGAGAGATATAATGTCACGACCCAAACAACCAAGTCGTGATGGCGCCTATCGCGGTACTAGGCCAGCCGACTCACTACCTAAACAACACAATATTTCATTTTCAAAATATTTACTTTCAAACTATTTAACGATAAACCTTTCATAATAGTTTTAAAACAAAGAAAGATACAAAAATAAAGGCCTGACATAGGGTGTCACTAGTCATGAGCGTCTACAATATCTGTCTAACAATACCAAGACTAGTACGGTCTGGAAATCCACTAAAAATAGCTATAGAAAGATAGGAGGGAGAAGATCAGGGCTGCGATCGCCATGCAGCTACCTGGCTAACTCCAAATGATCCACAACAGATGAAATCAACGCTCGCTGGTACGTCCAATATCACCTGAATCTGCACACAAGGTGCAGGGAGTAACGTGAGTACGCCAACTCAGTAAGTAACAACCATAAATAAAGGCTGAGCATCAGTGACGAGCAGTAAAACACATAAAATCCAAAGTATGAAATCTCATTGAAACAACATGCATTCAAGTCAGTATTTGAGTCGAATCATCTCGTAAAATCCAGTTTCGGTGAAAAATCATTTATAAATATTTTTCAACAATTTCAATAGAGTATCAATGCAAAAGTGAGTGAAACAATGAAGTCATAAAGAGCCCCTCACGCAAAACATCACTCATATACAGCTCCTCGGGTGAGCCTCACAGTCACTCATAAACAGCCCCTCGGGCATACCTCACAATCACTCGTAACAGCCCTTCGGGCATACCTCACTATCACACATGCCTCCCAGTCACTCAGCACTTGGCACTCACACTCAGTAGGTACCTGCGCTCAGTGGGGGTGTGTACAGATTATGGAGGGGCTCCTTCAGCCTAAGCGCTATATCAAGCCAAATCATGGCATAAATCACTCAGGCCCTCGGCCTATAATAAAAATCTTGCCGCGTGCAGCCCAATCCCATATAATATCCTCACAAATCAGGTTCTCGGCCTCATTCAGTCATAAACCTCTCAAGCCACTCAGACATTTCAATAAAAATAGAGAACCCAACCCAAAACAACTTTCCTATGCATCAAAACAGAGTAATAAAACTGAGTTATGCAGTAAACAGGTATAATCATGACTGAATATAGATTTCAAATCGAAAATAGTGAGAGTATAGTAAGAGAAGCCCCTGAGGGTCCAAACAGGACTGGCACAAGGCCAAACATGGCATTCAACCCAAGTTATAGGAGATATTTCCAAAACACATAGATATTATACAGTAAAATGAATGCCCAAACATGGCATCAAAACATCCCCAACGGTGCACGCCCACACGCCCGTTACCTAGCATGTGCGTCACCTCAAAACAGTAAAATGATATAAAATCCGAGGTTTCACACTCTTAGGACTAGATTTATAATCCTTACTTACCTCAAACCGGTCAAATCTCCAATTCGCGATGCTCTTCCCTCTCGACTCGGCCTCCAAATGCTTCGAATCTATTCAAAACCAGCATATTATCATCAATATACGCTAACGGAATAAATTCCACATGAAAGCCTATCAAATTAGACCAAAATCCCAAATTCGGTTCAAACCCGACCCACAGGCCCATGTCTCGAAATCCGATAAAATTTACAAAACTAGAAATCCCATTCACTCATGAGTCTTACCATATCAAATTTATCATAATCCGAACTCATTTGACCCCTCAAATCCTCAAAATTAACTCTCCAATTTTGAAGCCCTAAATTCCCAAATTTCTAGCTTAAATCCTAATTAGATGATGAATAAAGCCATAGATTCATGAAATGTATCCCCATATAGGTTAGAATCACTTACCCCAACGTTGCTCCTTTGATTCCTTCGAAAAATTGCCTCTCTCCCGAGCTCTTCAAATCAACAATTAAAAATAGAGAACAAAACCTCGAGTTGGGGTTTTTCTGCCCAGCAAAACCGCACCTGCGGTCCCACTTCCGAAAATTCATTAACCAAACGGACTCCATTTCTGCGATCAACTAACCACACCTACGGTCATTGCATATGCGAGGACCAAGCCGCACCTGCGGTCCAATTGCGCACCTGCGCCTCAGAGACGGTTCTGCGCACTTCGCACCTGCGGTTCCCATTCCGCAAGTGCGGATACACCAACAACAACAACTTCAGCTGCATTTTTCCAACTCCAAACTCTTCAATCACTACCCAAAATCACCCCGAGGCCCTCGGGATCTCAACCAAACATACCAACATCTCCAACAACATCTTTTTTTTTTGAGCAAATAGGAAATATATTAATTAGAAAGCTAATGTTTTTTTTTACATCATAACCTATGCCTTATAGGGCACATTAATTTCCTATGCTTGCTAAGGAGTTGCAAGCATTTAAAGACAATATTTTAACAAAAAAAGAAGAATAGTTTTTATCTGCTATTACATGACTTTCCAAACTTCTAGGTGGTATTCCAAAAACTGATTTTTCCTTCTTCCTGTGAGTACTTCCCAGCTTGGCCATGAGGTGTGCTACCCTGTTGCCTTCCCTAAAGATGTGCCTGAGGAGGGTCGCCTTCCCTCGGTGCATTAACAACCTGCATGATTTAACAAGATCATCAAGGTGTTTATTGCCATTACGAATTGCATGCACTACCTCAGTACAATCTGTTTCGATCTCCAGTGGGAAAAGATCCCATTCTTGAGCAGTTTTAATTCCTTCCTTGATTGCTTTGAGTTCCGCTTCCACTGATCCTCTAGTGTTTATGAGCTTGCTAAAGCCAACAATCCAGTTGCCCTCTACATTACGTATAACTCCCAAATGCTGCCTTTTTCTTTTGTGTAGCTTGCATCCACATTCATTTTGTACCACCCTCTTGGAGGCTTTATCCAGTGTATTTTTATTTGGATGTTTTCCATAGGCAATGTGTTACGATATGTGAACAACTTGTATTCTAAATCTTGCTGAATGATATGATTTTTATTAATGGGTTTGGATGTGTTATTTTGGTTGTTATTGTTTCGATTGATCCAAATTCCCCATATAGCAAAAGGTAGGAGATAGTTCCAATCCATTATATTGTTATTCATGGTAATGGATTTGTTTCTGAGTTGTATAAGACAGTGCATCTGAGTGTTTACTAATGGTCACCCCACCTATGTTGTTCCAAAAGATTTTTACTGGTGTGCAGTCAAAAAATATGTGAGTAATAGATTCATACATGTTCATGTTGCATATAGGTCAATGTGGGTCTATGCTAATACCAATTTGAGAAAGGTATTTTCTGCATGGCACTCTATTGAAAGCATTGCCACATAAAAAAATTAATTTTGTTGGGACATGACAATGACAAAATCCAATTAAATTCTCCATGCTGTTGAGTTTGAGATTCAATTATAGAGTAACAACTTCTAGTGCTAATAATACTTTTTGGACAGAGGGACCAATTGGAATATCATTTATGGAACCTTTTTTTACGAATTTTAGCCTTAAGAATATTTTGGTGGATTTCTTTAGGCAATTCCATGGGCAATTTTTGGAGGTCCTAATTATGGTCTGAATAGATATCTCTTATTTTTAGGTTGTAGTGGTCGGGTAATAGAGGACCATGTAGTAAAGTTCGTAGGTTTAGTGAATCTGGAACCTAATTGAGGTCCCATATATTAATGTTAGAGTTTATGTGTGGAGACCATATGATCCCCTTTGAACATACCTCCCACCATTTCCTTATAGCATTCCAAATAAAAGATTGGGTTGATTTGGTGCAACCTTTTCCATACTTAGTGATAATCAATCTGGACCAAAGAGTGGTTGTTTGGCTGAGTAGTCTCCATGTTAAACTGGCTAGGTTAGACAAGTTTTTTGAGTGTGCATTATGCAGTCCCAAGCCCCCCTCCCACCAATGATTTAGGCTGACAAATATTTGACCAACTAATCATGTGAAGCTTTCTTTTGGTTTCACTCGAACCCCAAATAAAGTCCCTTTGTATTTTATCAATTTTGTTGCGTGTTTTAGTAGGGATGAGGGTGTATTGCATGTAATAGCTTGGTACAGAGTTTAGACACGATTGAGCTAGAGTCGTTCTACCCGCCATATTGATGAATCTCATCTTCCAACTAGCCAATCTTGCTTTCATTTTATCTATAATAAAATTATAGCCCGTTGGTCTAGGATTTTTATTTAGGATTGGAAATCCCAAGTAGTTCCCGAAATTTTCACCCCTCTTAAACGCCAATGTTCTTGAAATAGTATTGATGATTGTAGGGTTACAATTTTAGGAGAACATAATTTTTGATTTAGCATGGTTTATGCTTTGACCACTAAGGGAGCAAAAATCATTTAGACCTAGTTTTATGGCATGGCATGATTTTTCATTTTCCCTAGCCATTAATGTTAAGTCATCTGCAAAAATAGATGCGAAAACTAATATTTGTTCTTCCTATGGTAATAGGATCTCATTGATGAGTGTCTACTTGATTAATAATATATCTAGACAACATTTCAAGGCATAAAATAAAGATGTAAGGAGATAAAAGGTCTCCTTGCTAATGCCTCTACTTGGTTTGGAAAAGGTAGTGGTAGATCCATTTACTAACACTGATATAGAGCTAGTGGAGATACATCTAAGAAGTAATTTAGAAAGTTTTGGTGGAAAATTGAAATATACAAGAGTGTGGTGGACAAACAACCACTCAATGCGATCAAAAGCCTTTTCCAAGTCTATTTTGATCAGCATGTGGCCATGTTTACCCCTAATTTTCATGAGATTTCTAACTAACTCTTGAATAATAATAGCATTGTCGGATGCTCTTCTATTCTTCATAAAACTAGCTTGATAGGGACTGATTATGCTGTCTAAAAAAGGTTTAAGACGATTTGCTAGTATTTTTGTGATAATTTTGTAGATAGTATTACATAGTCTAATTGGTCGAAAGTTTTTTATATTATTTGCATCGTGAATTTTAGGAATCAAACAAAGGTATGTTTTGTTGATTTCCTTAGGGATTACCTGATGTTTGAAAATACTATGACAGTACTTTGTAACCGATTGACCAACAATATTCCAATATTTTTTATTAAAAAAAGGGTGGAGGCCATCTAGTCCAGGTGCCTTGAAGGGCTTAAAATAAAAAAATAGCATTTTTGATTTCAATATCCAGTAGAGGTTCATCCAGTGTGGTTAAATATATTTTTTTAAGATTTGAGGGATTAGTTCCTAAACCTTTCTTGCCAGTGAAGGTATGAGAGGTTGTAAAAATGTTATTAAAATAGTTTGCGACATGTGACATGATTAATTCATGGTCATTTATCCATTGCCTTCTTCATCCTTGAAGTAATTAATTTTGTTTCTTCTTCTGTTAGAAGCCATTATATGAAAGAATATTGTATTTGCGTCTCCCTCGTTTAGCCAATCGATCATTGACATTAATTTCCAATAGTCTTCTTCTATCCTAAGGAGATCATTGTATTACTTTTTAAGAGATAAATCCAATGGCTGCAGAAAATTGCTTGTAGGGTACTTTGTAGAGTTTTGGATATCCTGAATCCTAGCAACCAATTTTTTTTTACCCATTATGTCACCAAAGGTTTTATGTTTCCACGTTTTAACACCCTCTAAGAAGTAGTTACCTTACTTAGGGTAGTCATTATCTGTCCAATGAGACCTAATTAGGTTAGGAAACGGGCGTTTGCACCAAAAGGTTTCAAGACTGAAGGTTTGGACATGTTTTTGTCTAGTTCTAGATATAAGCTCTATCATTATAGGATTATGATCCGAGTGTGTCTTAGGTAGGTGAATTATTAAATAGTCCAAAAGGTTTCAAGCCTGAAGGTTTGGACATGTTTTTGTCTAGTTCTAGGTATAAGCTCTATCATTATAGGATTATGATCCGAGTGTGTCTTAGGTAGGTGAATTATTGAATAGTTTGAGAATAAATCACACCATTTCTCATTGTCTAGTGTTTTGTCTAGTCTTTCCATAATAAGGCCCTTATTTTTGTGTCTATGGTTTGACCAAGTATACTTGCATCCTTTATAACCTAAATCCATAAGTCTAAAATTCTCCATTTTATTTTGTAAATAATCTGCTCTAGAATTGTTAATTCGCCTCCCTCCAAATTTCTCATGAGACTCTATGATATCATTAAAATCTCCACCTATCAACCAAGGTCCATCATAATTTTAATCTATGTTTTCTAAATTATCCCACATAATATTTTTACATTGATAATTAGTACTTGCATAAATAGACAAAAATAACCAAGTTTTTTGAATAGGTCTCACCTCAATTGTTGCATGTATTTTATGATTCCTACGAATGAAGTTGTGCACTGTAACTACTTCATGCTTCCACATTACAACTATGTCACCAGATTGTCCCTCAACAGGGAATTCAATTAACTCAGTGAGGCCAAAATCATCAAGCCACTGTTCATGATCAACCATTCTAGTTTCAAGTAGTGTAACTAGGCAAGGTCTATGTGTGTCGATCATCTCCCTAAAATTCCTCCCGAAGTTGTCATTATTATCCCCCTTGATATTCCAAACTATAATATTAGTTGGTCGATTCATGGATTGATTGATGTTTGGGTTCTGTAGGTCTCCATTCTCCCTCACCCCACCCAGAAAGATGGGATTCCTCCTCATAGAGGGAACCAGTATCATTGCTCTGTTGCCCACTATTGGGTCTTGAGGTGGTCTGATGTCCATCGAGCACTTGTAGAGTGCTTGGGGACAATTGAGCACATGCCTCTTTTCCTGCCTCTCCGTAAAGAGATAAACTTTTACCCCGTCTAGGTTTGAGAAGTCTAGGACTTGTTTTGAGTTGAGGTTGAAAGGGCCTTTGACCTCTTCTTCCATTTCTGTTGCCTCCAGGATCTGCTCCTGCATGGATTGGGTTATCTGGCTCTTGCATGGCCTGGGGTGGGGAAGGAGGTGCATGGGGAATCTCTTGATTCATCTCCCGTTCCTAACTTGTTGTGTGGTGTCCCAGGTTAGAAATATCGGATTCATGATTGTTAGGATGTCTGGGGGAAAAGAATGGTAGATTTAGAAGTAGGTTCTGTGGATGGATTGGGTTGAAGGGGGGGGGGGGCATGTGCCATTCGTCCCTCATTGCATGGACAAAGTTTTGATTCTGTGACGGAGATAGTGGTTGAAGGATGTTGTTCAACCAATTTTGGTTCCAGTAATTGCTCATGGAAATTCTCATGCCCTCCGTGACAAGTTGAGCTATATATTGTGTGTTTTGTAAGATCACTATGGTGTCCTGCCCATTCACTTGAATGTTGAATGAGATGGCATGACCCATGAGTCCCATTCCATCCAAGATAATGGTTGGTAGTCTTGTGGTTGTGGGGTTGGACAAAGATAATTTGTGGGCGAGTGGTTGAGGAGGAGGGGCTTGGTGGTTTTCCATTGGATTGGTTTTTTGTTATCGGAGAATTTGGATAAGCCCGTGTCTTCTTCTCAAGGAGCACGGAATTCTTGGCTTTGTGTGAAGACACAGTAGTAATTATTGGAGGAAGGGTGTGTGGAAGGGTAAGTGCTTCTAGAGGAAGTATTTGATATGGGGTAGGAGTAATGATTGGAAGATCTTCTTGCATGGAGTTGGAGTGGGCAGTGAAGATACTTATAGGTTCATTAGGATATTTTGTACGATTTTTGCCGTGTGTGTTGGTGTAAGACATTTGTCTTGTGATTGTTGTAGTTAAGGACAAATGGCTTGCATGCATAGGGGTTTTGATGTTTTCTAGTTTCTCTGGTTGGAGTTTAGTGATTAATTGAGTATTAGTAGTGTGTATATTAGTTGTTAGTGAGGTTTATTTCTTTCCATGTGGGATTAGTGCTAAGACTAGGTTTGATGATTGTGTTAGCCTCTTCTAATTGCATGGCACACACATCATCTCCATTTTGGTTGGACACGCTTATGTCCATGTTGGCATTTTTTTTTATTTAAAATGACCACGTGTGGCTGTGCATGGTAGGTTGTATTGTAATTATTATTTTCATCTTTTTCTTTATCCTCCAAAACTGTTTGCTCATGATCAAGAGTGGTAAAGTGGTTTTGAATGAATGGGTGAATTGTTTTCCATGTGTTTCTTAGGGTTTGATTGTTCTATGTGGTATTGAGAATTAGTGGAGACCTTAGCTTTGTAGTGGTGATGTTGAGTATCTTGCGCCTTACCATTGCTTGTATGGAGACGATTTACAGAGGTACCTGGATTTCTTTGATGCTCCTTGGGCGGTGATTTATCAGGGGACCGGATTTTTCCATGATGCCGCTTATTTTTGTTGAGGTTGACAACCTTCCATCCTTCTGTTTCGTTTTCTTCATTAATGCCTCCTTTGTGCACTCTATAATTGTTTGTGATATTGATGGTTTCTGGGCATTGGAGCAGGCGTTTGAGATGTGCCCCAGCATTCCACAAATTGTGCATAATAGTTTTTCTCCTTCATAGTGGATGGGTTGCTTATGTGAAACAATATAGATGTAGGGTTTCACTGGATGGTCCAGTGGGAGTTCCACACATAGACGAGCATAGAAACCCCTTACTGTAGTTGATGTGCACACATCTATTTTGAGTAAACGACCTATTGAATTCCCAATTTTTTCCAGGATATTTTTATCATAAAACTCAGTTGGTAATTACGGTAGTCGAATCCATATGGCTGAGGTAGTGATTATTTCTTTTGTTGCCACAAAATTTGGCCTCCATTTAGCCACTGAAATATAATTCCCATTAACAAACCATGGACCTTGATGTAGTGCTAAATCCATGTTTTCTCTTTTAGTAAATTTTATGATGAAGTAGTCTTCACCCAAGTCTATTAGCTTTATCTCCTCCGATGGTTTCCAAAGTTCCTGGATTTTTGCTCGTAGGTATTGGTGTAGCATCCCTTCCCCAAATAACTTAACTATAATTGCATGCTTCCATGGTGCATAGATTCTTATTTTATCCTCATCTGAGAGTGTTATCTTGCTTATTCCGTATGATGGAGCTTCCAGTGTTTCTTTCATCATTCCTCCATCTTCCATGGTGTAGTCTAGGTTGTAGTCGTCTGATTTGTGAAGTGTGGGTGCAAAGCCCATAGGGTCATTTGATATAAGCATTTACTTGAAAGTTATTTTGGATAGTTGTTGTTGATGAAATTATGGTGGAGTTTCGTTGATGTCTGGTGGTTTGGGGTGATCGACGATGTGAGTTGATGAGTTTTGGAGTTCATGCTAGGGAGCATTTTTCAACTCTCCAACAACATCATACGAACTTAATTGAACCTTTTAGTCACCCAAAACAACATCAAAGCACCAAATTAACCTCGGCTTCAAGCCTAAGAGCTTCTAAACTTCCGAAATTCTCCAACGACGCCGAAACCTACAAAACCACATCCGAATAACCTCAATGTTTGCACAAACATCACAAATGACACTACAAACCTACTCCAATTTCCGTAATTCCATTCCGACCCCGATATCAAATTTTTCGCTGCCGACCGGAAATCACCAATCCAATTTTGCCAACTCAAGCCTAATTCTACCACGGACCTCCAAATTACCTTCCGGTCATGCTTCTAAGTCCAAAATCACCTACCGGAGCTAACCGAACCATAAAAATCTAAATCCGAGATCATTTACCCTTAAGTCAACGTCCGATTGACTTTTCCAACTTAAACTTCTAAATAAGAGACTATGTGTCTCATTCCACTCTGAAACCATTCTGGACCCGAACCAACCAACCTGATACAACACAATAAAGCTGAATATCATATAAAGAAGCAGAAATAGGGGAAATGGGACTATAACTCTCGCAACGACCGGCGGGGTCATTACAAATAATATATCCTTTGATGTTGGAAGAGAAAACTGAAATAAAGGGAGAGAAAATGTGGCGACCTTACTGGTCATTTCGAGAGTTATAGCCCCGTTTCCCTAATTTATGCTTCTTTTGTGCTTTACAACTGTATTATATCGTATCGGATTGGTTGTTTTGGGTCGAGAGTGGTGTCAGAGAGAAATTGAGATGCTTAGTCTCTTTATGGAAGCTTAAGTTGGAAAAGTCGACTGGATGTCGACTTGTGTGTTAACGACCTCGGATTTGAATCTTGATTTTTTCGTTAACTTTTTAGGTGATTTCAGACTTAGGTGCGCATCCGGAAGGTGATTTGTAGAATTGTAGTAGAATTAGGCTTGGATTGACGAAAATTTGGCAATTTTGGTCGGTAGTGGAAATTTTGATATCGTGGTCGGAATGGATTTTGGAAAGTTGGAGTAGGCTGGTGGTGTCATTTTTAAAGTGTGTGTAAAATTGAGGTCAATAGGACATGGTTTGATAGATTTCGACGTTGATTACGGAATTCGGAAGTTTAGAAGTTCTTAGGGTTGAATCCAAGTGTAATTTGGTGTTTTGTTGTTGTTTTGAGTGATTCAAGGGTTCGACTAACTTTGTATGGGGTATATGACCTGTTGGTATGTTTGGTTGAGGTCCTCAGAGTGATTTTGGGTGGTTATCAGATTGTTTGGAGTTGGAGAAGTGCATCTGAAGCTGCTGCTACTAGTGTTTCCGCACCTGCGGAGTGGGAATCGCAGGTGCGATCCCGCAAAAGCGAGGAAGGAACCGCAGATGCGGCAAAGAAGGACATGGGTAGCAACTGCAGGTGCGAAGATATTCCAGCACCTGTGAGAGTTGTAGATACGGGCAACTAGGCGCAGGTGTGAGAGGGATCCGCAGTTGCGAGGTGGTTTCGCACCCGTGATGATCGCATATACGGTCTTTGACCGCAGAAGCGGAGGCATTGGTTTAACTGACTTTCCGTTGAAGTGGATCTTGGTCCGCAGATGCGGAATTTGCATCGCAGGTGCGGTTTTGCTAGGCAGAAGGTATAAATAGAGGACTTTGGGATGTTTTCCCTTTTTCATGTTTTTGAACACGGACTTTGAGGATTTTGAGGAGATTTTTGAAGGGAATTCGAGGTTTATCATTGAGGTAAATTCCTTCAGCCTAATTATCCTTAGTAATGGTGTTTTCCCATTGATTTTACACTTAATTAGTGAGGTTTTGAAGAAAAAATTTGGGGTTTAGGGCTTGGGGATTGCATAGTGAACTTTGGGGTTTTGGAGGGGCAATTAAGGTCGAATTTTGATAAATTTGGTACGGCGCAGGCCGAGTTTGATCCGATTTCAGATTTCTGGCTATATTTCAATAGTTTTCTTATAGGATTAATCCTTTTATCCAATATTGATTATCTCGTACTGTTTGTGACTAGATTGGGGGCGTTTGGAGGCCGGTTCGAGAGGAAAAGGCATTCCGGAGTAGGATTTCTACGATGTTGAGGTAAGTAACAATTTTAAATCTGGTCTTAAGGGTATGGAATTCGGAGTTTGGTATGATGTGACTATTTGGAGGTGACACCCATGCTAGGTGATGGGTGTGTGAGTGTACACCAAGAGGGATTGTGACTTGGTCCGTCCCGTGAAACTCTAATGTCTAATAGCCTTTTTGTGCTTATATATATTACTTGTCTGCTAGCTATTTGATTGCCGTTCATGTTATAAGTCATGCTTAGGTTATGTACATGCTTATGGTTGTTATACTCAGTCATAGTAATTCTTGTATATGTTTACCTTAGTCTCTATTATTTCCTTGCTGATACACTTTGGCATCCTGATTTGGGCTAATTCCTTTCTTTATTGAGGGCATTGAGACTAGAAAGGTTCATGACTGAGTGAGGCTGATGGCCTGTTTGTGAGGTGTTGCACCTTAGCACGTGAGTTGTCCGTGCAAATTCTGATATGATATGGTAGCACGTGAATTGTCCGTGCGGACCTTGATATGATATTATAGCACGTGAGTTGTTCATGTGGCACGTGAGTTTTCCGTGCAGATTATAGCACTTGGGCTGTAGGAGCCCCTCTGTAACGACCAGATCGGTCGTTCCGAGAGTTTCAGCCTCGTTTCCCCCATTTCTTCTTTATTATATGTGGTTCATCTCTATTATGTTGTGTTAGATTGGTTGGCTCAGGTTCGGAGTGATTCTGGAGAGAAATGAGACATTTAGTCTCTTAAGTTAGTTATTTAGTTGGAAAAGTCAACTGAAAGTTGACTTATAAGTGAATGATCTCGGAATTTGGTTTTTATGGTTAAGATAGCTTCTTTAGATGATTTTGGACTGAGGAGTGGATTCAGAATGTTATTCAGAGGTCCTTGGTAGAATTAGGCTTGAATTGGCGAAAATGGATTTTTGGCGATTTCCGGTCGGCAGTGGAAAATTAGATATCAGAGTCAGAATGGAATTTTGGAAGTTGGAATAGGTTCGTAGTGTTGTTTGTGATGTGTGTGCAAAATTTTAGTTCATTCGGAGCTGGTTTGGTTAATTTCAATATCGTTTGCGAATTTCGGAAGTTTAGAAGTTCTTAGGGTGATCCGAGGGTAATATGGTGTTCCAGTGTTGCTTTGAGTGTTCCAAAGATTCGCCTAAGTTTGTATGATGATATATGACGAGTTGGTATAATTGGTTGAGGCCCGAGGTCCTCAGGTGTGTTTTGGATGGCTAACGAGTTGAATTGGTGAAGTTTGGAAAGTTGAAAATCTGCTGGTGTGTTTCTTCTAGTGTGGCCGCACTTATGGCTTGGGAACCACAGGTGCGAGTTTCACAGATGCTGAGTGTCTATCGTAGATGCGGGATATGTGACCTGGATTTGAGTGCAAGTGCGGAAGAGAGGATCGCACCTGTGAGACCGCATGTGCGGTTTTAGGACTTTAAGTGAATTCTGTAGAAGCAGAAATTCGGGCGCAAGAGCGGCATCGCATGTGCGGTTTAGCTGGGCAGAAAAGTATATAAGGACCCCTTCGCGAAATTTGGGTTATTTTCCACCACTTGTGTTCTGACTTGGAGCTTTTTGAGGGATTTTGAAGAGGGATTCAAGGGGAAACACTTTGAGGTAATATTTTTTAGCGATATAGCAGTTGGGCTGTAAGAGCCCCTACGGAGTCTGTACACCCCCAGTGAGCGCAGTCGACTACGTATTTATGGATTGGGCTACACGCCGCAACAGTTATTATAAGGTACCTATTGAGAGTGAGTGCTGATTGACGAGAGTTGAGTCGTGAGTCACTTAGAGGCTTGCCCGAGGGGCTATATATATGAGTGGTACTTTGCCCGAGACTTGTTTTCATGAAATTACTGTTTTCACTCTTCTTTAATACTGAGCCTCTGTTGAAAGTGTTGAACAAATGTTTTAAACAACTTTCATTTAAACTGGAGTTTTACGAGATGTTCGGAATGTACTTACTGATTTGATCTTGTTATTTCCACTATTATTTTATGTTATGAAACTTATATGATTTTAAATGCTCGTCACTGCACTCAGTCTTTAGTTACAATTGTTACTCACTGAGTTGGCGTACTCCCGTTACTCTCTGCACCGTGTGTGCAGATTCATGTGCTAGGGCATCAGAGTGAGAGCTGATCCTCCCCTTCTCAGAGCATTTCAGAGATTTGCAAGGTAGCTGCACGACGTCTGCAGCCTTGCGTTTCTCCTTCCTATCTTTTAGAATTTATTTTTCTCAGACTCATCGTGTATTAAGTAGAAAATATCAAGCTTGTATTTTAGTTGTTCATGACTAGTGACTCCGGGATCGGGCTGTGATTAATGTTTTACATATTTTTTCTTGTTTCGAAATGTTTAAACGAAGATTTTATGAAATATCGGATAGTAAATAAATTAAATTAAAGTTCTTTTATGCTACAAGTAGTGATTTGGATAGCCTAGTAATGCGATAGGCGCCATCACGGCCAGGGTTGTTTTTGGGCCGTAACAAGTTGGTATCAGAGCCTAGGTTACATAGGTCTCACCAGTCATGAGTAAGTTTAGTAGAGTCTTGTGGATCGTTACAAAGACGTCTGTACTTATATTCGAGAGGATGCATAACCCATAAGAAAAATCTCACATTCTTGAATTCTTGTCGTGCGAATCCATTTATTCAGCCAAAAGCGTAACTCTTTGAATTCCTTTCATGTATTCGAGTGCGTACGTGAGCGCTTGATATCAGTTGTGCATTGATGACTTGTGATTTCCATTGATGAGGTGTGAGATGTGATTTTAGCATGTTGATAATGGGCCAGTCTGGAGGACTTAAGGGCGAGTTTTGTCTGTGGCTGGAGTGCTGAGACTTCGATTGTGTGAGCACGTGCATTTGGGACTCATACGTCCGTTTGTGTCCTCATTGGCGAGATTTTGTAACTGGATGACTATGTGGTAAGTTTGATTTGATGGTGAGATGTGTTCAGATTGTTTGATTGTGACAAAAAGAATTGGCTGGAGATGTAGCAAGAACTATTGGGTGTTTGACTTCTGTCTTGAGTTGGCATATGGCCTCGAGTTGTGAATGTATTGAAGGACCTCTCAGGTAGTTTAGTTGTGGAGTGAAGTGGATCTTCATGTTTTGTTTTGAGTTCACGGTGATGTCTTTTGGGCTGACCAATGCCCCAACAGCGTTCCTGCATTTGATTAGCAGTGTATTCTAGCCGTATTTATACTCCTTCGTTATTGTATTCATTGATGGCATCTTGGAGTACTCACGTAGCCAGGAGGAGCATACTCAGAATTTGAGGATGGTATTATAGAGATTGAGGGAGGAGAAGCTTTATGCAAAGTTCTCCAAGTGTGAATTTTGGCTCTGTTCAGTAGCATTCTTGGGGAACGTGGTGTCCAATGAGAGTATCCAGGTGGTCAGACGAGTGTGGGGAGAGGTTTCAGAAGCTCAAGATTTGCTTTGACCACAGCTCCAGTGTTAGTTCTGTCATCAGCTTCCGGTTCTTATACCGCATATTGTGATACCTCAATGGTAGGCATTGGTTGTGTTTAAATGCAGGAGGGTAAAGTGACTTCTTGATAGCTATGATTTTTGGAAGGGTATAGAGAGATATCAATATGAGGCTAAGCAGGCGGGGTTATCTTCCGCGGGGTGTCCTGAGGTTGTGTGATCCTTATGCAGTTTTGTAGCAAGTCCTCTTTTACCAATAAATGATATATGTTGCAATTTGAGTTTAGATCACTTGTGGAAGTTGGCACGGCTATTACAATAGCGAATGCGAGATTTGCAGATGATTTGAGATGTTAGTTGGGTTGTGTTATATGAGCTTCTGAAGGATTTAGCTGAATCTCATTGTGGTGTTGGGGCGGTGATAGCGTATGGGCATTATGAGTTATTGTTTGTCTTGATCTATGGCTTTGAGCCAAGTGGGGGAGTCTGCTAATGATAAGTTGGTTGCACGATTATGTGATGTATTGGTTTTAGTTCGAGGTATACTGGTGAATCAGTTACGACCTGCAGAGGTGGAGTTGAGAATGACTCGAGTAGTGGAAATTTTTGGATATACGTTGTAATATACTCTATGGATAATTGGGTTTTATTGGATGATTGAGTCGTATTTGTAAATGGTGTAGTGTGTGAAGAGTAAGAAGTTTCCTGGTTGCTTAGGAGTGTGGGTTACTCCCTTGGGTGTTGGTGTGCTAAATGGGGTACAGGTCGTTCGATCTGTTTGATCAGTTTAATTGAGATTTGCATAGAGTGGAGGACTCTCGAGGATGGTCCTGATGGATTCAAGGTTTATATGTAAAAATCGAGAATCTTCAAGATGTGTATTGGGCTAGAAATTGAGATTTACATTGGAAGGCGTCAAGAATTGTGGTATTTCTATATTATTGTGGATTATCGGTATCATGAAAGGGAAGAATAACTTAAATTCATCGAAAGTCTCTTTAGAGTAAGTATTTGAGATGTGGTACTTTGGGTGCTTAGGAGATATTCAGCGGTTCATGGGCCTTAGGGTGATGTGGTTCTATGCTAGGGTCTCGCGTTGTGATTTCTGGTTGAGGACTTTGGTACTGTGGAAAGGATAAGGATCAATTAGAAGTTAATTTTGAAGGAACTCGGAGAAATAGGACAACTTGGTAGTAGATTGGATCGGCATGGTAATGGGTAAGATTGGTTCTTAGGGTGCTTATGATGTGGTAATGTTCTACATGTGATTCGTGGCAATGCTATTGGGTTTTGGCGCCCTGCGTAGCTTAGTTGAGTTAGAGGGATTCAGTCCTGACGGGTTAGTTCAGTACAATGGGTCTCAGAGGGTTCTTGATGGTCTCTACCATAGTTGAGATGTATATTTCCTATTGGTGCGTGGGGCATGTGGCACATTGTAAAGTTCTCAAGAATAAAATCAAATGGAAAGTCTTAACTGATTGAGTATGTAGTTTCTTTCAACTCAAAGTGGATTTGAGGTTTGCCGTATCGTTCATATGGTGGCAAAATGGGTGCGATGTGTGGAGTAGTATTGAGATTGCAGGTGCAAGGTCACAATGCGATTGGAAAGGAAGATTCTGAATTCTTAGGTAGCATGGACGATCTCAGATGATCAAATATATGATGTTACTTTTGGATATGGATCGATGAAGGGGTAAGTTTCAGAATAGGAACTATGTTTTGATTTATGGATACTTCATTGGTGCGGCGGTACTCTTTGTATTGGTAAAAACTAGACTTCACACGTGTAATATTTCTGATGACAAGGAAATCTACGTGGATCAATGGAAACATGACAACTGGTCAGAAGTTTAGAAAGAAGTACATGACAAAGAGGAACATAATAACATACACACAAGACAATTAGATTCGGGAGTTCCAGTCTAATTGAGGAGTTGAATAGACACAGTCAGAATGAACCAAGACAGAATAAAGGGCAGATTCAAAGATCTTCAATCAATGAGATAAACATTACATAATCTTTACGCAACAGTTACAATTACCAATTGTAACGTTACATTAATGATATTATTAGTCATTAATGCTCAATCATTAAGAAGAGTAGACATTATATTAAGAAATTCCCTATAAAAGGGAGTAAAATCTCACTTCTATAGACACGTTCGAACCACTACTGAAATATACTTACTTTTATGTGATCTTATTGCTTTATTATTTACAAGTCTAATTCTTATTATTTGGTTATCAGAAGCCCGAGTACTTATTAAAATAGCTTTGACTAAGAATCTAATTCTTTGGTTAAACAAATTGGTTCTGTTACTGAGAATCTGATAATCTTTGTTTTTTCTCGAATAACCTTTATCGAATCATGTCGAATACCAACAACAACAACCAACAAATAATTGGAACCCCAATTCCATCGCCTCAAGGATCCCCACGAGGTTCAAGGGACAACTCCCCAGAAAGATATACAACTCACAACAATGATCAAATTGGAAATGAGCAAATATGAGAACAAGACCCTGTGAATCATATGGTTGGTGAATGTGTGAGTGAAGCTCTTCAAGCTTTCATGAGGGGGCTACCAACTGTGTCACCTACGCCTCCTCCAAACAACACAGCGACTGTAGAAAATCCATAATGGGGATTAGCAAATTCAGGAAGTAGAGGCACTCTAAATCAATCACTTAAAGGAAGACCAGGTATGTCTAATAATTCATATTTACAATGTTTAATACTGACCCTGTAGAAATAGGTGAAGGAACAAAACGATCGCATCGAGCAAATTCCTGGAGTACCACCTGTCATCAAGGGTATTGATATTGATAACTACTCTCAGCAACCCTGGAAGCCAAGTGCAGCACCTTTGTCGATTCCCAAGAAATTCAAAATGCCTGACATACCAAAGTACGATGGGACAACTGATCCACATGATCATGTTACTGCTTTCACCACAGGAGTAAAAGGAAACGACCTGACTAAGAAAGAAATTGAATATGTGTTGGTCAAAAAGTTTGGGGAGACACTCACCAAAGGATCATTAACATGGTATTCTCTCTTGCCCGAAAATTCTGTTGATTCTTTTGCTGAGCTTGGAGATTTGTTTATAAAAGCACATTCCGGTGCGCAAAAAGTGGAAAAGAGAATGGAATACATATTCAAAATAAAACAGGGAGATACGAAGTTGCTTCGTGAATTCGTAGACATGTTTTAACGTGAAAGGATGCTTCTATCAAGAGTACCTAACAATTGGGCAGCTATGACTTTTGCAAGTAATTTGAACGATAAAAGCTCTGAAGCCACGAGTTGACTCAAGGAAATCTTGAGAGAGTTCCCAGCTACGACATGGAACGATGTTTATAACAGGTACAACACTAAATTGCAAATTGAAGAAGATACTATTTCCCAATCAAAAGCAGAAGACAAGATGAGTTCTACACGCTCCGAATCAAAAAGGAGAACTGGCAAAAAAGGTACGATCAGTACATGGGACCTTCGGGACGAGAGGCTCGTTCCAAATCTGAAAACCCACGGTCTGATCACAGACCGTCAAATAGAGATTCGAGCTCATCATCATCAAGATCTAGAAAGGATCGAGATGAGCGAAATAGAGGTAATACAAGAATTTGAAATTACAATTTCATTGTAAATACTTCCGAATTAATTAAAATATTAAGAAATATGGGTGATAAAGTTTGATGGCCCATAGAAATAAGATCAAATCCAAACAGAAGGAACCCAGACTTCTGGTGTGAATTTCACAATGATCATGGGCACAAAACATCAAACTGTAGGTTATTGCAAGGTGAGGTCGAACACTTATTAAAACAAGGTTATCTAAAAGAACTGTTTAGTGAAAAAGGTAAACAGGCATATATGAAGAATATGCAGGAGCCCCCAAAACCACCATCTCCGAAGAGAACTGTAAATGTGATAAATGGAGGAGAGGAGGTAAATGGCATAACTTATACTTCAACAAGAAGGATGACCAAGTTCACAGTGACCCACGGGAAACGGACTCGTGAGACTTTGGAGGCCGACAACATCTCATTTGACGACTCATATGTTGATGGATTACTGCTTCCACATAAAGAAGCACTGGTAATATCTCTACTTATACATGACACTAACGTGAAAAGAGTATTGATTGATCGAGGTAGCTCGGTCAATATCATTTTGCTGAGGGTTGTGGAAGAGATGTTAATGGGGGACCATGTAATTCCAAAAGCATGTTCCTTGTGTGGATTCGACAAATCTACTGTCATAACAAAAGGAGAAATTTAGCTTAATACCTATGCAGAAGGCATTGTCAAGGAAACGAAATTTGAAGTTATAGATACAGATATGGCTTATAATGTAATCATGGAGAGACCATGGATCCATGACATGGATGTAGTACCATCTACTATGCATCAGGTAATCATATTCCCTTCCAAATGGGAAATCCAGCAGATTCGAGGTGATCAGCAGACTTCAAGAAATATCAACTCAGTGATGCATTCCAATAAAAAAGAAATAGCGGAAGAATCAAAAGACGAAGGAGAAACTTGAACAAACACGGAAGAAAATGATAAAGACACGATGAATCAAATCACCACGGATGTCACATCAAGACATACAAACATGGATTCCAGACCTGATGTTATTCAAGAAACAGAAGAGAATGAAAATATCAAGACAACGACTGAGGAGCTCGAAGCTATTCCACTGTTCGAGCTTAAGCCTGAGCAAAAAATCCACATAGGAGCAAGGCTAAGCCCGACCAGAAGAGGTAAGCTAATTAGATATTTAATAGTTAACGCAAATTGTTTTGCTTGGTCCCATTCAGATATGACAGTTATACCCCCAGAAGTGATGACTCATAAACTAATGAAGACCCATCCATCGTACCTGTCAAGCAAAACAAAAGAAAGCAGGGACATTCAAGAATCAAGTGATCGATGAAGAGGAGGACTTATTGTTACAAAGTCATGCCTTTTGGCTTGAAAAATTCTGGAGCCACGTATCAAAGGCTAGTGACCAAGATGTTCCAGGAACCTCTGGGAAAAACAATGGAGGTGTACATTAATGACATGTTGGTAAAGTCAATGCAGGTAGAAGATCATTTCCAAGATCTCTCAACTACTTTCGAGATCCTCCGCAGGTATAACATGAAATTAAATCCAGAAAAATGCGCCTTTGGCATCGAATCAGGTAAATTTTTGGGTTTTCTCGTATCAAATATAGGCATTGAAGTAAATCCTGCTCAAATTAAATCTATTGAAGAAATACCAGATATACTCACGAGAAAAAAAGAAGTTCAAAGATTAACAGGTAGGATTGCCGCTTTAGGAAGATTCATCTCCAGATCTTCAGAGAAGAGTTTTAAATTCTTCTCAGTACTAAAGAAACAGAATCAGTTCGAATGGACCGAAGAATGTCAACAACTCTTAAATACTTAAAGGCTTATCTATCAAATCCCCCACTACTGTCTAAACACAAGGAAGGGGAAAGGTTATAAATTTATCTTGTTGTTGTAGAAATAGCCGTAAGTGCAGTCCTGGTAAGGGAGGACAAAGTTAAGAAATCTCCTATCTACTATGGAAGTAAGTCCTTACTAAATGCTGAAACTAGATATCCTCATCTAGAAAAATTAGCCTTGGCTCTAATCATGGCAGCTAGAAAGTTAAGACCGTACTTTCAATGCCACCCAATTACTGTTGTAACTTCGTATCCTTTGAGAAATATTTTGCATAAGCAAGAACTGTCAGGTAGACTAGCTAAATGGACAATAGAACTAAGCGAATATGACATAGTCTATCAACCTAGGACTGCAATAAAGTCTCAGGTTTTAGCTGATTGTGTCACAAATTTTAACACTAGCATAATTCCTGAAGTAGAAAAAGAATTACAAATCTTTACTAGAGCTAATCCAGGAATATGGACTCTATTCACCGGCGACTCTTCTAATATTAAAGGAGCCGGGTTGGGAATTATTTTGATACCACCTTCGGGTGAAAAGATAAGGCAAGCAATTAAATGTTATCCCATCACTAACAATGAAGCAGAGTACGAAGCTTTCATTGCAGGACTCGAATTAGCACAAGAAATCTCAATTGAGCAGATCGTGATAAAAAATGACTCTCAACTAGCGGTGTACCAGATGTAGGGGACTTATACTGCTAGAGAGACTCGAATGCAACAGTACCTGGAAAAGGCACGATACCTGGTGAGGCAATTCCAATCATGGAAGATTATGAAAGTACCTAGAGAGGAAAACGTAGAAGCGGATGCGTTAGCTAATCTTACAGCAGTTACCGATGTAACGATAAAGTCAATGTTGTTGTGATACACTTATTTCATTCAGCAATTGACCAGGACAAGAATGAGGTAACATTTAATAATCTAACCTGGGATTGGAGAAGTGAAATTGTAAATTTTTTGCAGAGCAGTATCGTGACTGAGGATAATAAAGAAGCTTAAGAACTTTGCCGAATAGCTGCACGGTACTTCCTAGTTTGCGACACTATGTGTCGCAAAATGTTTGGAGGTCCCCTAGCAAGGTGCCTTGGACCTAACCAAACTAAGTATGTGATGAAAGAAGTACACGAAGGACATTGTGGGAACCACGCAGGTGCAAGGTCCTTCGCCAAAATCCTAATCAGAGTAGGGTACTATTGGCCTAAGATGGAAGAAGACACTGAATATTTCATAGCTAAATGCGATAAATGTCAGAGATATGCTACCACTTTGGCAATTTATGAAATGCAAAATGGATATAGTAGGACCTCTACCCCCAGCCAGAGGAAGAGTACAATTTTTACTTGTATTAACAGATTATTTCTCAAAATGGGTGGAGGCAGATGCTTTTAAACAGGTGCGAGAAAAATAAGTGAAAAGCTTCATATGGCGAAACATCATATGCCATTTTGGTGTACCAAAGGAAAGTGTATGTGACAATGGCCCATAATTTATAGGCTCACAAATCAAAGAATTCTTCCAAAGCTAGCAAATCAAATGAATCACTTCTTAACAATATCATCCCGTGGCTAATGGGCAAGTTAAGTCAACAAATAAAATCATTGTTAACAATATGAAGAAACGATTGGAAAAAGCTAAGGAAAATTGGCCTGAAGAACTACCAACAGTATTATGGGCTTATAGAACTATTGCAAAGACAGCCACGGGAGAAACCCCATTCGCGCTTGTTTACGGCTCAGAAGCTCTAATACTAGTGGATATTGCTGAACCGAGCATGAGATTCACAACAAAAAAACAAGAAACAAATAATGATGAGTTGAGAAAAATTTGGATTTACTCGAGCAAAGGAGAGACGCTGCTTTAATACACATGGCAGCTCAAAACCAAATCATAGAGCGATAATACAACAGAAAAGCTCACCTCAGATATTTCAAAATTAGAGACTTTGTCCTTAAGAAAGTTTTTCAATCAACAAAGGAGGCTGGAGCCGGAAAATTAAATCCAAATTGGGAAGGACCCTACAAAGTGCGTGGTATTGCTGGAAAAGGTGTTTATGAGCTAGAAACCATGGATGGCAGAATTTCACCAACACGTTGGAATGCTGTTCACTTGAAGAAATATTACTTCTAAGGAAAAAAGAATACCCACGTTCAGGTTTCATTACGTTCAATTTTATTTAGTACAGTTAAAATTATACTAACAATTTTAGATGATAGGCAAAAAGCTAACCCATAACCAGATGATGATATTAGACCTAAATAGACACAAGGAAAAAACTGAATTCCCGGTCTAGGGTTGCAACTTTCTGATGGACGTTTCAAAGGGTTAAGCAGTCATCATCTAAACTATATACCTTCGAGTCCCGTATGTTTTTCCTTTTCAGGAAAAAGACCACAAGAAAGGAACAGTCAAGTGCTCGAGATTTCATTCTTCAAAGATCAAACACTTGGGGGACTATACTGTATGTGTTGACCCATGTCACTGCATAGTTTTGAGGATTGACAAAAGACTGACCAGTTGAACCAGGTCCATCAGAGCACAGATCGTGAACTGACGAGCTGGCATATGAACCGTATATGCTTAGTAGATGTTTTGAATATGAAATATCGATGTACCAAGATATTGTCTCCTAATGCAAAAGGTTGCAAATTGATCTGATTAATTGAAGTCGAATTCAGCAAGGAAAGTAACAAAAGAAAGGAAGTTGAGTTTGGTTCGAATTGGTTCACCCAGGTAGAGTTGAACTGCAATTAGAAGACAAGATCAACGACTGGCTCTATAAATACATGATGTATTTCTGCCGAAATTGGACACGCACAAAGCTGAAGTGAATCAAAGTCTGAAAGAAAAATTCCAAGAGTTAATTTTTGCTAGAAGAATCATTGTGCGATACAAAGGCTACAATTCAACTAGAAGAACCAGTTCCATCTGATTATTTATTTAGTCTAGTTGATTGTAGTAGGAGTTTTAATATTGTATCTTTCAGCTTTCATAGAAGCAATTGTAATAGGTACGTATTGATCAAGTTAGAGTTAACTTGAGGTGTGTAGAAATTAGCTAGGGGCTAGTTACTACAAAGGGATTAGAGTTAGTCTTAGGATTACAAAAGAGTTTATTTTGTAAGTCCGTTTGGCCTAGAGTTTTTAGTGAAGAGTTGAGAAAATCCTATTGAGGAGTAGGTCGTGGTTTTTTCACTTTTCGAGCCAGGTGTTTTCCACGTAAAAATCTCTGTGTTTTTACTTTACTGCATTTTTATTTTTCCGCAACAGTAGTAGTTGGAGCACCAAGAAGAACTAGGTTCTTCTACTGAGACAACACTCAAAAATTGGGTACCACACAAAGTAACATATATTCTTGTGTGGTATTGAAGTCTAAAACATGAATTGGTATCAGAGCAGGTTATCCTTGAAAGTCTAACACCTTGGTGAAGATTAAGATGAGTGCACCACCTAGAAATTGAGAAGGTCAATCAACTGCAAGGCCTCCACTCTTCAATGGCCAGTACTACTCATGGTGGAAAAATAGGATGAAGGATCACCTAATTGGAGAAGACTATGAACTCTGGGACATAGTCGTTGATAGTCCTCTAGCCACCATGATGAAGACTGCTGAAGTATAGATATACCAAAGACAAGAGCTGATTGCACTGCTGAGGATCTAAAGAATTGGGAGAAGAATGCAAAGGCCAAAAAGTGGCTAGTATGTGGACTAAGTCCAGACGAGTACAGCAGAATCCAAAGCTGCACCACTGCCAAAGAGATTTGGGACACCTTGCAAGTAGCCCATGAAGGAACACCTCAGGTAAAAAGGTCAAGAGGTACTCTACTATACTCTCAGTATGAAAACTTCACTATGAAAGAAGGAGAGACTATTCAAGAGATGTACACAGGGTTCACAACCTTGACTAATGAACTGAAGTATCTAGGAAATATGGCAACCCTCAGATTGGATGAGCTAATTGGAACCTCACTACCTATGAACTAAGAATGAAGACAATGAAGATGGATGGTCCAAAGAAGGAGAAGAGACTAGTCCTAAGAAGAGGGAGCAGATTTGGAAGATGATGAGATGGCCATGATCACCAAAGAATTAAGAAACTTTCTCATGAGGAAGAAAGGCATCTCTAGAGGAGGAAACTACAACAAAGCAAAGGCTCCAGAAAGACCAACCAACGAGGGATGCTATAAATGTGGTAAGACTGATCATCTCATTAAAAACTGTCCTCAGTGGGAAGTAGAGTGGAAAAAGGAAAGATATGAGAGAAGGAACAGGAGGAAGGAACAGGTTCAACCCAAGACAAACACAACAAAGGCTATGGTTGCTGCTTGGGGGGAAAGTTCAGATGAAGAATCAGAAGATGGGGAGACTGAAGATCAGGCGCTCATGGCAAATGGAGAATCTGACTAGGAATCACATGAAGAACCAGAGGTAAGTATCTCTCATCTTAAAAATAAAGTAAAGTTCCTATCTAAGGAAAAACTCTCTGAGTTGCTACTTGATTTCATAGATGATTCTGAGGAAACAACCAAAGAGAAGGATCAACTATCTAAAGAATGTGCAATGCTAAAAGCAAAATGCATAAACCCAGAAATCAGAGTAAGTGAATCTGAAAAGATAAAAACTGACTTGTTGAACCAGGCTCATCCTCTTGAAATTGAGATTCTAGAACTAAAATCTGAAAACTTAAAGCTAAAGCTAGGATCAAGTAAAAAGGTTGTTGATCATTCTCATATCATGTTAGAAGAAAACATAGGAAAATTAAAAGATAAGATGTATGCCAAGGACGAACAAATAAGAACTCTTAATGAACAACTTGGCAAAGTCAAACATGAATTAGATCGAACCTGTAAATGGAATAAATCCTCTGACGCCCTGATATGGCTTCAAGAGAATCATAGTAGCAACAAGAGAGGGATTGGCTTTGGAAGCCAACTTCCCAAGTGGGATCCCAAAAAGAAGTATCTCACTCTTCCTGAGAATAAAATCTGCACCCATTGTGGTAAGACTGGACACTACAAATATGAGTGTACTGCAAAAGAGCAGGCCAGTCGAAAAAATGAGAGGTTTGNACTTCCCAAGTGGGATCCCAAAAAGAAGTATCTCACTCTTCCTGAGAATAAAATCTGCACCCATTGTGGTAAGACTAGGCACTACAAATATGAGTGTACTGCAAAAGAGCAGGCGAGTCAAAAAAATGAGAGGTTTGTAAAAGGGAAAATTTGGCTGCCAAATTGGGCCAGGAAAAATTTGATTCATCCATTCTCTCATAGAAAAGGACCCAAATTAGTTTGGGTTCTTATGACTAACCTTTAATTCTTTTGTAGGTTCAAGTGAGAGTATTAATATTCTTTTGAGAATATTAAGTTTGCTGAGTTCTGTGATGAACATGGTGTTAATCATATTTTTTCTGCTCCTAGAACCCCACAACAAAATGGGGTTGTTGAAAGGAAAAACAGAACTCTTGAAGACATGACAAGAACCATGCTCCTATCTAGCAAACTACCTCACAGCTTCTGGGCGTAAGCAATAAATACTGCTTGCTACATAATCAATAGATGCATGACTAGACGTCTAGTAGAGAAAACTCCCTATGAATTACTTAAAGGGAGAAAGCCCAACATATCCCACTTTAGGGCTTTTGGATGGAATTCTTTTGTACACAATAATGGAAAAGATTCCCTAGGAAAATTTGACCCCAGAAGTGATGAGGGAGTATTCTTGGGATATTCATCATATTCATCACATAGTAAAGCTTATAAAGTGTATAACAAAAGAACTATGTGTGTAGAAGAACGTATACATGTTGTCTTTGATAAAACTAACATTCTTGCTGAGAGACAAGAGCCTGAAGATTAGGAGATTGGACTGGTAAGAATTAGTGATCACACTGAAGCAAGCATGAAAGGTGGAACATGTGGTCGACCAGGTTCAACTACCCTAAGCATCATGACAGTGGGAACTCAACATATGCAACCTGGCCCTGATCCTGCTCTACATCAACAAGATATCATGGAATCATCAAGGAATGAACAACTAGCACTTAAGCCACACAGATATCAGAGTTCTCACCCTCTTGAGAACATAACGGATTTGGCATCTGGAATCAAGACAAGATCATCCTTGAAAAATCTGTGTGCATTTGATGCCTTTCTATCCATGATCGAACCAAAGAACATGGAGGAAGCCTTACAAGATGCTGATTGGGTAAATGCAAGAAGAGCTGAATCAGTTTGAAAGAAGTCAAGTATGGCTCTTGGTACCCAGGCCATTAGATAGACCTGTAATTGGCACCAAATGGGTCTTCAGGAACAAGCTCGATGAGGATGGAACTGTTACAAGGAATAAGGCAAGATTAG
Source organism: Nicotiana paniculata (assembly GCA_005239505.1). NCBI lineage: Eukaryota > Viridiplantae > Streptophyta > Magnoliopsida > Solanales > Solanaceae > Nicotiana > Nicotiana paniculata. The sequence goes on from ML359667.1 coordinate 41,142, forward strand.
TTGTTCAAGGATATAGTCATGAAGAAGGAATTGACTATGATGAGACATTTGCCCCCGTGGCAAGACTGGAGGAAGTCAGACTTCTTATAACATTTGCTGCACATATGGAATTCACTCTTCATCAGATGGATGTTAAGAGTGCCTTTCTAAATGGCTATCTGAAGGAAGATGTATTTGTCAAGCAGCCTTCATTCTTTGAAATCAAGGAATCACTTGACCACGTATACAAACTCGACAAGGCTCTATATGGTCTCAAACATGCACCAAGAGCAAGGTACAAAAGATTGTCAAAATTCATGCTAGAACATGGGTACAAACGAGGCAAAATTGATAGTACCTTGTTCTTAAAGGAAAAAAGTAAGGATCTTCCGGTTGTGCGAATATATGTGGATGATATCATATTTGGAGTGACTTCTGAGAAATTGAGCAAGGAATTTGCTATGCTAATGGGAAGTGAGTTTGAGATGAGCATGATGGGTGAGCTAAACTTTTTATTAGTCTTGCAAATTAAGCAAAAACTAAATGGAACAATGATCCACCAACAAAAGTATGTGAAAGAATTGTTCAAGAAGTTTAAAATGGAAGACTCAAAAGACATAGACACTCCCATAGCCACAGCTACAAAATTGGATATGGATGAACCTGGTTCATCTGTTGATCAGAAGCTATATAGAGGGATGATTAGGTCTCTATTGTATCTCACTGCCACCAGACCTGATGTTGTGTTCAGTGTGGGATTATGTGCTAGGTTTCAGGCAAATCTAAAGGAGTCCCACCTCACTGTAGTAAAGAGAATTTTGAGATATTTGAAAGGCACCATTGATTTATGCCTTTTATATCCTAAAGGTAGTAATTTCGACCTTGTAGGATATGCTGATGCTGATTATGCAGGATTCCTGGTTGAAGGAAAAGTACTTCAGGTATGGCTCACTTTTGGGTTCATGTCTTGTGTCTTGGGCTACCAAGAAACAAAATTCAGTAGCCTTGTCTACTGTTGAGGCTGAATATGTGGCTGCAGCCTCATGCAGTGCCCAGTTGTTATGGATCAAACAATAACTCATGGACTTTGGTATTGATATGGGATACATTCCTATACTTTGTGATAACACTATTTCTATTAGTATGACAAAGAACCCGGTTCATCACAAAAGGACTAAGCACATAAATGTTAGACACCATTTCCTAAGGGATAACTATGAAAAAGGAATGATCGCAATCGAATTTTGTGCTACTGATTATCAAATTGTTGATATATTCACTAAAAAACTTAGTAGGAAGCATTTTGAGAGAAACAGGCTGGAATTAGGGATGACTAAGATCACCTGATTGAAAAAAAAACAATTGGCTAGAAATTTTTAATTAGGTACTTAATCAGATTAATAATTGCTCAGCATCATGTCTTTATTGTCATAATCTTGTGCCATGTATTAATATGATTCCCTGGATAATAATAATGTTTATCTATCTTTGTAAATTGAGGAAATTTAATGATTTCAAACACGATGAACCTGGTTCATCTATGATGATTTATCTGACTGATGAGGTACGTACTCTTCTCCATATAGTAATTCAATTACAGTCACACATGAGCAGGATTCTATCTATATTTGGTTCATTACTAATTCTATGTACTAATCCATAAATGAACTCGTTCCAAGGAGTCACATCAACACTCAATTAGCCTAGAAATATGAGACTCTCAACCGTCAAATCAATGACACTCCTACAACTATTAGACTTCCACTTGAATTAATTTTTTATCCGTTGTAAAATTAATGGCCATATGTTATAAAAGGTAATCATTACTCCTCTCTTCATAAAGCTTCCTTAAACCAAGTTTAACTCATATAACAGTACCCAAAACTTGCAAAACTCGTCCTTTCCTCTCAACAAAAAAAATGTCTTCACCTAACCAGATTCCTCATCTAATTCCTCAACTAATCGTGATTACGATGGAGGAAATTCTGAATCTGTCTCCAATTCTCCATCTGTTTACAGCTTCGAATCACCAAAAATTTAATCATCCCCTGAAAATACACCCGTTCTTTAAACCACTGTAAACCCTAATCCTTCCTCCAAGAATCGTTGTGTTAAAGTTCTTGCTCGAAAATCTATTGCTTCTAGGGCTAGGGAAAAATTCTTGGAAGATCTTATTAAATCAGAAAAAATTACTAAGTCAGATTCATCTAGTGAATCATTTAAATCAGCTAATGAGGAAGAAGCACCAGGTTCAACCAGTTCTGAAAAGGGTATTCTTGAAGTCGACTCTGAATTTACTTTTGCTGATAAAAGATTCATGTTGGTAGGGTCTGTTATTAATGTCGAAATCTCTGGAAGGAAGAAGGATGGGAGAAAAGAAAGAATTTTTGAGAGAGACGGAGAAGAAGATGTGAGGGGATCTAGGGAGGATGGTACCACTTTGGCTATTTGTGGTCCCATTCCTGAAACTACGGGAGAAGAAGTCACTAATTTAGGGGGAAACATAGTAGAGGAAGCTGCAGCAGGTCTTGCAAGTCTGAAGAAAGTTATAAATGAACCTGGTTCATCGGGGGAAGAAAAATTGGCAGAAAGGTTGAGAAAACAGGGGGAGCCTGATAACCCCAAGAGAAGAAGGAGTCAGAAACCCAAGAAAGCAACTCACCCAGTTCCTTCAAAGAAAAGGAAAATTTCTAAAGTTGTTGGTGTTTCTGCTCCAAAAGTTAGAGCTACTCGTAGCACTGTGAGAGAAGAATAAGAAAAATTAGAAAAGGCTCTGAAAGAGAGCAAGAAGAAGAGAGTAGCAAAAGGAAAAGCAAAAGTTGGAGAGCTTGTTGAGGCTATTGAAATTGAAGAAACTAGGTTGGACCTGGTCCAACAGGAGGAGCAACCTGCTCTAGGTTTGGCTGAGACACAAAAACCCACAAAGGCTAAGGCTTCTTCAAAGAAGTCAGCTAGGATGTCTGTCGCACCAACAAAATCTGTTAAGAAGACCAGGGCCAAGCCAAAGAAAGTGAAAGTTGTTTATGATGATGATGCAGACTGGAGTGGAGAAGAGGAGAAGGAAATTAGAGTGGTGACTGACAGGGTTACCATGTTTGGAAAAGGAAGAATGCTAAAGGGAAAGCTGGTGAAGGATTTAGAGGAGCCTGGTATGCAGTATCTTATGAAAACTCTGGAGGTACAAGGCTGGAAGGACCTGGTGCCGGCAAGAGCAGAGTTGGTAGAGTTTATGGGGAATGCAAGTGTCAAGGAAGGTAGGGTCACGTCTATGGTCAAAGGAATTGAGGTTTCCTTTGATGTCAAAGAACTGGGTGTTATTCTTAACATACAAGCTGAGGGCTATGAGGACTATACAAGGCAGAGATGGCCTTGTCAAGATGGGATGGCCTCAGAAATCGATATCACCAGGTTCTTTAGTGATAGTGAGAAGGAGATTGAACCCAGGCCGGTTTACAAGAGTGAGATGAAGCCTGAGCACAAGCTACTCTTTGAGCTCGTCATTAAGTTCTTACTGCCTAGACAAGAAAGAAGGCATATGGAAAATTATATGGATCTTACATTGATGGAATGCTTGTACAGGGGAAAGAAAATTAATTGGCCAGCTTTTATTATCCAACTCCTTGACAGAGTGCTGAACGGAACCAAGGCAGACGCAATTCCTTATGGCTTCATGCTGACAGCAGTGCTTGCACATTTTGGGGTTCCAGTAAAGAAGGCTGAGACGGCTACATCTAAAGATAATTTTGGGAAGAAAACTTTGCTTACATGTGACTACAATGTCAATGTTCCTGTGGATGAACCTGGTTCATCTAGGAAGCAACCAGTCAACCGCAAAGTTAGAAATTTGGTGCAAGAAAACGAGATTAAGGATATGGATATCCTTCGCTTAAAGTCTCGTGTGATTGAGGTTGAAGAAGATCGGGATGCTCTTAGTGTTGAACTAGCAAAGGAGAAAGAAAAGAATGAAGGTGTTCTTCAGCAGATGCTGTCTCTCCTACAATCCAAGTCCACAACCTCCACTGCACCTTCCAATCCTTAGGCTTCTTAGAGCTTCCTTAAACCATCTTAAGACCAGTTATCAGTTCCAATTCTTTTTATTTTTTTTGCTCATGGTTGATTGTTTTTGTTTTTCTATGTGTGGTTGATTATCGTTTCTTATCAATGAACTTTTCTTTTAGTTATAACTTGTCTCAATTTTTGAGTTAGCTAACATTTGTTGGTTTCTTGTGTTGATTAATCATGCTTTACACCTGCAGTTGCCTCAATGGCCATGAGTAATAATTAATAAAACTGGTAAGTATATCATTTTGCAAACTATTTGATGATGCCAAAAGGGGCAAGATAATGTGCTGAACTTTTCAAAAATATAAAGATGTGATCTTTATAACCTAATGAACCTGGATTCTCTATGATTATTGCTCAAAACCATACAAAGTTATTTGAAGTGTATACAGGATTAAACACAGAGTTTGTCATCATCAAAAAGGGGGAATTTGTTGACCCATGTCACTGCATAGTTTTGAAGATTGACAAAAGACTGATCAGTTGAACCAGGTCCAGCAGAGCACAGATCGTGAACTGACGAGCTTGAATTTGAACCGTATATTCTTAGGAGATGTTTTGAATATGAAATATCGATGTACCAAGAGATTGTCTCCTAATGCAAAAGGTTGCAAACTGATCTGCTTAATTGAAGTCGAATTCAGCAAGGAAAGTAACAAAAGAAAGGAAGTTGAGTTTGGTTCGAATTGGTTCACCCAGGTAGAGTTGAACTGCAATTAGAAGACAAGCTCAACGACTAGCTCTATAAATACTTGATGTATTTCTACGGAAATTGGACACGCACAAAGCTGAAGTGAATCAAAGTCTGAAAGAAAAATTCCCAGAGTTAATTTTTGCTAGCAGAATTATTGTGCGATACAAAGGCTACAATTCAACTAGAAGAACCAGTTCCATCTGATTATTTATTTAGTCTAGTTGATTGTAGTAGGAGTTTTAATATTGTATCTTTCAGCTTTCATAGAAGCAATTGTAATAGGTACGTATTGATCAGGTTAGAGTTAACTTGAGGTGTGTAGAAATTAGCTAGGGGCTAGTTACTACAAAGGGTTAGAGTTAATCCTTAGGATTACAAAAGAGTTTATTTTGTAAGTCTGTTTGGCTCAGAGTTTTTAGTGAAGAGTTGAGCAAATCCTACTGAGGAGTAGGTCGTGGTTTTTTCACCTTTTGAGCCAGGTGTTTTCCACGTAAAAATCTCTGTGTTTTTACTTTACTGCATTTTTATTTTTCCGCAACAGTAGTAGTTGGAGCACCAAGAAGAACCAGGTTCTTCTACTGAGACAGCACTCGAAAATTGGGTACCACACAAAGTAACCTATATCCTTGTGTGGTATTGAATTATAAAACATCAATATGGAAGATGCAAAGAAGACTATCAAAAGAGTTAAAGTTCAAGCCTGATTCAGAAACCTGTAAAGAACATACTCGTGAATGTAAACAAATGTTTAGGTTAAAGGCATAATTTAGTTACGGGTAGAAATTCATACCCCTGTGTTTATTCAAAACCTGTTGTAAAAGAAAACAGTTACGAAAGAGTCATAGACGATGCTCAAACACATGTAAAATGTTACGAAAGTTCGAATAATATAAAGACTTTCTGCAAAACATTTCTCGGAAAAAATATGTGAATTCCTACTCTTTTGTATGTTAACACCATTACGAAATACGGAAGCATTTTGTAATGCAAAATTAAATACCAAGGGGTAAAACAAAAACCCGAACGTAAAGCATGCAAAAACTTAAGAGTAAATTGAAAACTCGAAAAAACATAAGTCATGCTACGAAATGTAAATATTAATATTATATAATGGTAAAAACTAAGTATTAACTTAGTTTAAACAAAATTTGTTCATACAAAGTTGCCTCTGAGTTGTCATTGGGGACTTACTAAACGAAAGTTCACCCCCAAATGGGACCGAGGGTAGCCACCACTTGTTCCAAAAGAAAAAAAAAGAGAGGGGTTGATAAACACTTTCACTAGACACTAGGGGGATTATCTTCATCAGCAGGAGGAACGGCTTGAGATGGCGAGGCTTGGGCAGTAGCTTCATCAGGCACAATCTTAACACCCATTGGAACTTCAACTTCAGGTGATGAAAAATTTTGACTTTTTCGAGGCCTTTCAATCGTCTCCTTGGTTTTGGCAATTTCAGCTTCTAAGTCTAAATTTTCTTGGCCCATTTCCGTCAATGTGTCAAGCCGGGCATTCAAATAAGCCCAACTAACATAAAAACCCGCCTTATCCTAAAGAGCCTTGTAATCTTTCTCCCATTATTCAATATCGGCTCTCAGCTCATCTCTTTCAACCATGACATCATCATAAGAAGCCTGCAAAGGGGCAAGAGATCTTTCAAAAAATTGAATCTTGTTTGAAGATTTACGGAGGTCCTCTTGGGTCTGAGTAAGTCATTGCACAAGTTCACCAGCATAAGCCTCCTTCTGGTCCAACAAAGCCTTCAAGCTTCTTATCTCTCCAGTATCATGGAAAGCTGCTCCGCAAAGGAAGACTCCAGGATGTTCTTATCCTTTCCTGCTTGACTTGATGAAGCCTTCTCGATGGCCAATTCCACTGCAATTACTCGGATTTGCTGCTCCAAGGTACACTTCTCCTCCTTTACTGCCTCCATATCATGCTGAAGACTCTCGAATTTCTCCTTCCAGTTATCAACCTCGGTATTAATCTCATTCGCTAACTTCTCTGTATGAACGATCCTTTTCATCAATTTTGTACCAATAAAATTGATCTGCACAAAAACAGAAGTTAGATACGGTAAAGGATATAAAAAATATGGGAAAGATATAAAGGATACCTTTAAGGACGAGTATACAATCTCTTTCATCCAAGTTAAGGAGATATGACTTTCCAACTTAGACTTCTCAACCGGGCCTATCAGCGGTGATCACGCTCAACTATGTCTTGTAGAAGACTAAGCGAGCGTTGCAAATATAATCCTGGGGTATTATGCCCAGAGTCGATCCCACAGGGAATTGACGTATCAAGCACGCTGTTAAGATACTACTCAGCTGTCACCTGATGTTGTTTAAATTACTAATACTAAATATTAAAACTAAAGA
>ML359668.1:0-19065 GCA_005239505.1 Nicotiana paniculata
AAATATTTAGTTCTCTTATGTATATGATATCTACGTCTCATAGTAGTTGGCTAATATTTTTAGGTCCTAAAAATGAGTAATTAAATAATTTTATTAAGCCAAGTATGAATCATTAAGCGACCGTGCTAGAACCACAAAACTCGGGAGTGCCTAACACCTTCTCCCAGGTTAACAGTATTCCTTACCCGGTCTTCTGATTTCACAGACTTTAATACAGAGTCAAAACTTCCTCGATTTGGGATTTAAAATAAACCGGTGACTTGGGACACCATAAATTATCCCAAGTGGCGACTCTGAATAAAAATAAATAATCCCATTTCGATTATGTCACTTTAATTGGAAAAACTCTCTTATCCCCACCACCCTTTCGGGAAAAAGGAGGTGTGACAGATTTGGCGACTCTGCTGGGGAATAAGAACCCAGAACTTCTGTTCTGGGTTCAGAATTCGAGCTTGTAATGTGATTTATACCTGGCTTTATTAATTTGATGTTATTATATTTTTTTTGGACCTTATGTGCTAATTGCCGCTTATTTATCGCTTTGATGTTATTTGAACTGTATTAAACTGCCTTTTTATGCCTCCCTTCTTAGTCTTCTGAATTTATGGTGCACACGTGCGCGTGGCTCACTTTTCTGTTAGAATTCATACCAATTAGAACGAGGTTGCGGCTCAGTAACTAGGCCGGGTAGACTTTCGTGCTCCCAGTACGTTACCCCCACCTCGGCTCGAGTTGTCCACTTGGGTAAGCCAGGTCTAAAACACTCCCCCTAGGATTTAAACCTAGAATAACATAGCCTCATTCCAGATCCCTAGTAGGAACGTTTGTTTGCATCATGTGCATTTGAATTTAGGGACTCAACACAGGGGTTGGGTCCGCCTAGGACAGGTGTACCCGAGAATTGCAAGACCATCCTGATGCATCTTATGTGCTACTTGTGCATTATGTTTGATTCGGTTTGTGCATGTTGACCGGTTTCTAAAAAATATATATATACAAAAATAAAAATATAAAAATTGAAGGAAAACTAGAAGGGAGAAAACAAGAAAAAGAAAATTTACCCGATTTTTGAAAAATCTTAGTATTTACCCCAAAAAGATTATTACAAAATAAGCCTGAATTTTTCAAAAAAAGTGTCATCCTATTCCTGAAATATTTACGAACTATGCGGGTCTGATTCTCACCGGACGTGAGATACGTAGGCAACCTCCATAGGGCTCGGCCCCATATTTACAAAAAATAACTTTAAAAAAAAAAGGGAAATGTGTCTAGTTTATTTATTTATTATTATTTTTTTCTCTCTTAATCAAAAACAAATAAACAGACCCAGTTTCGGTTAATCCCTAACTGTTTTTGTCGGAATAGCCATAGAACATCTTCAGGATTGTCGAAGATTTGTTCTCGCAAGAACAGACATGTCTATCAATTGGGCATCACTTTTACCATCATGCCCATCCCCGACCCTAAAGCTATCTTTAGAAGTACGAAGGGGTTACAATTGCAAAAATAGCCACTCTCTCTTATGATTTTTCTTAAAATTGAGTTATATACAAAAGATTGTTTTAAAAAATGAGTGCATTGGTTCTTTCTTTTGAGACTATTGTCAACCCTAACCTACCACCCATAGGTACATAATGAGCACTATCCAGAATTCACCGTTGACGGTTGTAGATGAGGCTCCACTTCAGCTTCAGATGTGGTGGTATAACTTAGGAGAAGATAGTCAGAAATGGGTCACTAAGTATCTGGGAGCCCTCACAGATATTATGAAAGTTAAACCACAAGATGATTTGATTGAGGCACTAGTGACTTTTTGGGACCATGTTCAAAATGTCTTCTACTTCTCCGATTTTGAGCTTACTCCCACTTTAGAAGAGATAGCTGGATATTCCGATTTTGGCAGGGATTTGAGAAAATAGAATCTAATATTCCTGAAAGCTCCCTCTGTACACTGATTCTTCGATCTTCTGAACATCAGTAAGCAAATCAGAAAGACCAACGTAGTTGAAGGGTGATGTTCTTTCTACTTCCTGTACTCTAGGTTCGGGCAGCCAAATGGGTTTGAAATGCATGAAAAGGGCCTTAACAACAAGCAGGGCAAGGACAAATGGGAGATTCACTGTCGCTTCACCTTCATAGTGGAGTTTCTAGGAATCATGGACTTCCCAAAAAAGGAGCGGACAATCGATACCCGTGTAGCCAGGATCGTACAGGTCCTCACTACCAAAGAACATCACACTCTTGCCCCGATCATTCTAGCAGACATTTATCGGGCGTTAACTTTGTGTAAGTCCGATGCAAAATTCTTTGAAGAGTGGAATATTTTGTTGCAAATGTGTTTGAATTGAGCATCTCCGACATCACCAAGTTCATGCGCTATGGTCCTAGCAAGGACAATTTCATTGAGAGTTAAGAAGAAAGAATAAAAGATTATAACTCTCCGGAAGCGGTGGAAGCCTGGATATCCCACCTAAGATCTTTAAATGAAAGTTAAATTGAGTGGACTTTGGGTTGGCTCCCAGTTAGAGAGGTGATATACATGTCGAACCTAAAAGGTTATTTGCTATTTTTGGGTTTGAGAAGTGTCCAGCCGTATGCGCCACAGGGAGTTCTCAGACAACTAGGAAGGTACCAAGTAGTGCCTAAGGATGAAGATTTGAGTGTGCAAGTGATTGAGCTACACCCTGAATCCCCACTCCCTGAGGCTTTAATCCAATAAATTTGGAATGGTTGCCGCTACTTGAAAGATGATACCCAAGTGCCAGATCTTGCGAAAGGTGAGATAGATCCAGGTTATGCTATGTGGTTTGAGAACAGATCTCGCGTGGATGATGAACCAGAACCCGATCCCAAAAGGCCCGCAAAAAGGCCACATGTTCAAGCCTTTGATTATAAAATCCAAGAACAGTTGGCTTGGGGTGAAAAGGAAAAAGGATACAAAGCAACTATTCACGCCTTAGAAGAAAGCCTGAGAAACCTCAATTTTGAGAAAGACTTACAAGCACAAGAAGCGGAAGGTGAAAAGAAGATTCTTATCCGCGAGAATGAAACCCTCCGTGTTCAGCTTCAATAGATGAAGAAATCCTCTGAGGTGCCAGTGAGAAGTTGGAAAGACCAGGGAACCATTGCCAATTGATGGAAAAGATGCAAGATTATGATTCCATCTTGGCAAAGACTGTAAAGGCATTGGACAAAGCCAGGGAAACAATCATACAGTTAAGTGAGAAGGCCGAATCAAGTAAGGATCGTCAAGTAACAAAATTTGAATAAGAGAGGTCTCAATTCGAGATAGAGAAGGCCCATTGGGTACGTTCAGAAGCTCAGCTCCATGCACAGTTGGAAGAAATGAGAAGGTGCAATAGAGAATACCAGCATGCAGATTTTGATAAGGAGATGGCTAGGAGAGACTCGAGCAGGCTAGACTTCGGGCTCAGTTGGAGTCAGCTTTAGATCGCGAGGGCCACATAAGGGAGATAGCCACCACTCGCCAGCAGTAGTTACAAGATCAAGGCCAGAATTTTCAGTATTTCAGAGAGCAAGTCCATGATTTGGCTTTTTATACTGCTCAAAGCTATGTGAACTGCCAAGGGATGGATTATGAGAAGTTTTTGGAGCATGCACCTACTTTTGCCCGTCATCTTGCAGCAGAGTTAGAGAGGATGTATCGTACATTGGGGGGTCAGCCAAGGCAAGCCCCACCATGAGCAGATGTGCCAGTGGTTGAAAACAAATGATTGTGGAGTTGAAATTTAGTCTAGTTGTTAGAACTTTTCATGTCGCAGTTATTTTTTTTAGTCATTGTTTAGTCTTTTAAATTACTGTCTTTTATTTTTGTCAAAGCCTGTTAAATCGTTTTGATGTAATGTTCTTTCTGTCATTATATTTTGATCTATTTTTTTTTGTTAAAAAAAGACTATTATTTTATTTATTTAGTTATTTTTTCTTCCTGAACTACGTAATGGTCTGATTCATGCGGCGTCATGATACGTAGGCAATCCCCATCGAATGTGATCATAACCATAATTAATCTAGAAAAAAAAGATATTAGGAATAAATAAATAAATAAAAAGATAAAGAAAACGCTAAATTCAAGATGAAAATAAACCAATAAACCAATAAGCCGGGATGAAGCATGAAGCCTGTCAAACTCATTCTAGAAATGAAAATGGCATTAGGTGCATGACATATAATGAGTGATTAATATCTGCAAAATGCCTAACTCTAACATGTTTATTGTTTGTCATCTAAAAGATAAAATTAAACAGAGGTGGTTAGTTTGTGGTTTAAACTGGCGACTCACCCTTACAACACGAGATAAAAAAAAAGTAGCATGGAAAACAACAGTGAGAATGAGTCAGATAATGATGATATTCATGGAAAATTTCTCGAACAAAGTTCGGGACTGATTGAAGAAGTAAGAGTGTTGAAGCAACAATTGGCAGAGATGTACCAAGCGTGGGCGAATGGACAGGCACCGCCTCCACTACCCATAGGGTCTTCGGATAATCTTCAGAATGTGTCAGTTGCAAATCAAGTGCCCATCTCCCTAACAAGTAACCCATTGTACCAACCTGGATTCAGTCCGAGCATTAACCTTCCCACTATCCCCAGTACTTCCATTCCACGTCCTCCAACCGCAACCCTAAAAAATGACCCACATACTGCACCCATTGTCCCTACTTTCAGTGTTCCTCAACCAGCTCTTGCTCAAAAGTCCAACAATGATCCACAACTGAATGCTCATGATGCTTAACATTACTCTCCAGAACTGACTTTTAAGGTTCCAGATTCATACAAGCATACTCCTCAGAACATGTTCCCAGTTGAGATCGAAAAGCCTGACAAGAATATGGAACAAGAGGAAATGACTAGAAAAATTAAGATCTTGCACAAACCATGAGAAACATACAGGGTTTGGGAGGCCACAAGAGTGTGTCCTTTAACGATCTATGCATGTTCCCCCATGTCCATTTGACACCCGCTTTCAAGACCCCCAAGTTTGACAAGTATGTCGGGCATGGTGATCCCATCGCCCATTTGAAGAGATATTGTAACCAATTAAGGGGAGCAAGAGGCAAAGAAGAATTACTCATGGCTTATTTTGGGGAAAGTTTGACTGGAATTGCTTCAGAATGGTTCATAGATCAAGACATCTCTCACTGGCATGTGTGGAACGACATGGCTCAAGATTTTGTCCAACAGGTTCAGTACAATATTGATATAGTGCCAGACCGTTCCTCTCTCGTCAACATAAAGAAGAAACCAACAGAAAGCTTCAGAGAATATGCAATCAAGTGGAGAGAGCAGGCTTCTAGGGTCAAACCACCAATGAAAGAGGCAGAAACGATTGACTATTTTCTCCAAGCTCAGGATCCTGATTACCTCCATTATATGTTAGCCGCCATTGGTAAACCTTTTGCTGAGGCAATTAAGATCGGGAAAATAGTTGAGAATGACATGAAATCGGGCAAAATCGTGAGTCAAGCATCTCTTAAGGCGACCACACAAGCAATTCAAAGTGGGTCAGGCAGTTTCGGAAAACGGAAAAAGAAAGAGGAAGGATCCATGATGACATCTGGGTTCGGGAGAGTTCAAAGAGGAATAGTTCCTTCTTATGTGCAACTCCAACAAGGACAATCCAACTCTCCTCAACATTACTATCCACCTCAGAGTCCCCGGTAAGCAGTTCCCCCGCAACAATACACAGTGTTCAACGCCCAAGATTATGCTAGGCCTCCCAATCACCAACAATGGCGGGCACCGATTCAACAAGGCTCTCGTCAATTGTGCCTGAATTCTCAGGCGTCATATAATCCTCGTCCCCGACAAGGATATGTGAGAGAGGAGGATCCAAAGAAAGAGTTAACCCCAATTGGAGAATCGTATACAAGCGTATTTCGAAAGTTGATGCAATTGAAGTTGATTGAACCTGTCATGCCGCGTTATGTGAATCCAAATTCGAAAGGTTTTGATTCCAATGCAAGATGTGAGTATCACTCTAACACCCAAGATCATAGTACCGAAAATTGTTGGACATTAAAGAAAGCCATTAAAAATCTGATTGAAGCAAAGGCAATTGTGGTAACAAACAATGAGGATATTCCTAATGTCACAAATAATCCGCTCCCAGCTCATGATAATACACATTTTATTGGGATGATTTGTGATGATCGGGATTACAAGCAGTCTGGAAAGACAAAGATGGTTGTTGGAACCATAGGGCAAGAACCAAAAATGATAGTAAGCCCTCCGCAATTGGCACCGTTGATTGTGAAAGGTGCGAGTTCTACTTTGAACTTGGCAGGTTCTGAAAAAAATGGTTCTTTATGTCCCTGGAAGCACAAAAAAGGTTGAGGTTCAATTGGGTGGGCCAAAACTTTACATACCTGGGGCATTTAAAATATCGTTCCGAATAATATTTTCAGAAATATAACAGAGCTAGTTGTGATCCGACCTGTTGCACAAATCCCAGTGACAAACACAAAGCTATTCCCTAGAATATAACAAAACTGTCATGACATACAAAGGAAAAGAGATAGTTAAAGAAGCAGATGAAATGGGGGGCTTGACCCGCTCTGGAAGGTGCTATTCACCAGAGGAATTGAGAAAATCTAAGCAAGCCAGGGAAAGTAACTTGCCAGTGAAAGAACCCGTTGCAGAAAAAGAAGCAGAGGAATTCCTTGAGAAGATGAAAATGCAAGACTACTCAATCATTGACCAACTAAGGAAAACTCCTGCTCAGATTTCTTTGTTATCTCTGCTTTTGCACTCAGAAGAACATCGCCATGTGTTGATCAAAACTCTGAACGAGGCATATGTATCAGAAAAGACAACGGTGAATCAGCTGGAAAAAATGGCTGAAAGATTCTTTGAAGTAAATAGAATTACTTTTAGCGATGATGATTTGCCTGAGGAAGGGGTTGGGCACAATAGATCTTTGCATCTTATGGTCAAATGTGAAGGGCATTACGTGAAAGGAGTCATGATTGACGGAGGCTCAAGTGTATATGTATGCCCTCTTTCTACTCTACAAGAGCTGAACATTGACACTAACAGAATTTGAACTAGTAATGTCAGCATCAGAGCTTTTGATGGTTCAAGAAGAGACACTATTGGGAAAATCAAACTCACCATGACAATCGGCCCGGTTGATTTTAACATTGTATTTCAAGTATTGGATATGTAAAGTTCCTATAATTTTCTTCTAGGAAGGCCGTGGATCCATATGGCTAGAGTTGTTCCATCCACCCTAAATCAAATGGTCAAATTCGAGTATGATAGGCAAGAAATTTTTATTCATGGGGAAGACGACTCATCAGTCTATAAAGACCCGTCCATTCCATGTATCGAGGCCAAGGAAGGAGGTGAATCCATCATATATCAAACGTTTGAGGTGATTGAGGTAGACCAAGTGTAAGAAGAAAACCAATTCTACATCCCCGTCTGTCAGCCACACCTGTGATGGTAGCTTTGCTGATGTTAAGGAACAACTATGAACCAGGAAAAGGATTAGGATCCTCTCTGCAGGGAATTGTGAACCATGTTGCTCCATTTTTGAAGAAAGATACGTTTGGCTTGGGTTTTAAACCAACATCAACTGACATAGACAGAGCCAAGGCCCGCAAAAATGTCACAACCCAAAATCCCACCTTCAGGCCGTGATGGCATCTATCGTTGAACCCTCTAGATAAGACAACGTTACTGGTTATTCTGATTTATTCCTTTATTATTTAGCATTAAAAAAATAAAATACAAGAACAAATAGAAATAAGAATCCGGAAGATAAGAAATTCAACAACTTAGATAATAAATCTTACAAAATTTCCTTAAACATACCCCCAATATTAAAAACATGAATCTGAAATAAACAAGTGGAGCTGTCTAGAAATAAAAAATAAGACAGAAGGAAAGAAATATATGGTGACGCCAAGGCATGCTAACGCCTGCAGGACTACCTCGGTGTCGCCGTGGACTAAAGGATACTCCCTCGCTCAATGTCCAATGGGTTCGGCTCCATAATCTGCACAACATAAAGAAGTGCAAGTGTAGCATCGGTACAACCGACCCCATGTACTGAGTAAGTGCCGATCCTAACCTCGGCGAAGTAGTGACGAGGTTAGGACACGACCACACATAACACCTGTGCAATTCAATAGTATACATGAAATAATGACAGGAAATAATCAAATAAATACAACAACGGGGGAGAACATGCTGGGGGCGAAGGGTGATAACTAACTGAAACATCAGAAAAAGATAGCAATTGGGTTGAATAAATAACAGCAGGAATTAACGGCTCTGAACAAGTAAATAAAACGGAAACGACACGGCATGTCCCCTCGTGCATAACCTCACAATCACTCGGCACGGAATGTCCCCTCGTGCATAACCTCACAATCACTCAGCACGAAATGTCCCCTCGTGCATAAATAAATAATCACTCGGCACGGAATATCCCTTCGTGCATAACCTCACAATCACTCGGCACGGAATGTCCCCTCGTGCATAAATAAATATTCACTCGGCACGGAATGTCCCCTCGTGCATAACCTCACATTCGCTCGGCACGGAATGTCCCCTCGTGCATAAATAAATACTCACTCGGCACAGAATGTCCCCTCGTGCATAGCCTCACAATCAATCGGCACTGAATGTCCCCTCGTGCGTAACATGTATAAAAAAAATCAACAATTTCACAGGAAAATTCAACAAATAGAAACCTCAAATGCACAAAAATGTTCAACAAGGATTCTACCGTCCCGGCAAGGGACTCGACAATAACCAATCTCACTCAGAAGTATAATTTTACAAATAATCCTCAACCGAACGAGTAACCAATAACAATCTATATCATGATATATCCTCAATGTATCACTTCCAGAATAACAAATAATTCATAACACAGAGAATATCAAAGAAAACTATGAAATTCATCAAGTTCGACTCACGGGCATACTTGACCACAACATATAGGTACCCATCACCTCACCTATACGTTGGACATGGAATAACACATAGAAAATAAGACTCTGTACCTATTCCCTCAAGCTAAGGTTAGGCCAAACACTTACCTCGGTTCCAAGAATCAAAATCAAGCCTCTAGCACTGTTTTCCCTCTCGAATCCAACTCCAAAACGATAGTATCTAGACATAATCGACTCAACAATATGAATAATGACTCAATAATTCCATCCCAAAGCCTAAATATGCCTTTCCCATCATTCTTCCAAAAATACCAAAATTCAACCCCGGGCCCGCTTGGTCCAAACACGAGGCTCGGACCAAAACCCGATCACCCATACCCACACGAGTCCAAATATATAATTTGTTTTGAAATCCGACCCCAAATTGAGGTTGAATTACCCAAAATTCCCAAAACCCTAACTCTACCCAAAACCCCTAATTTCTACTTTGATTTCATGATTTTAGGCCTAGATTCTAGGGTGAAATCTCGTAAAAAGAAGTTAAGGAGTAAAAAAAATGAGTTAAAAATCACTTACTAATGTTTTGGAGAAGAAAAAGTATTTGGAAAATCGCCTCTTATGTTTTTAGGTCTTTGAAAAATGAAATAACTGAAATTTCCGTCTATTTATACCCCCCTCAGGTCCCCCACTGCGGTCAGCGAAAAATGGACCGCGGCCGCGCTAGCAAGGACCAAGAAAAGCTGGAGAAAACCAAGAAAAATTACTGCAGTGACATGCTTTAATATTTTGGCCATAACTTTCTCTAAAGATTTCCAAATTACAATTTCTTTACCTTTATGGAAACTAGACACGAAGGTCTACAACTTTATGTTTTGAATCATCTTAAAATTTCTTGTAGAGCAAAAGATATAGGCCTCCGAAGTCGGACCAGTGGCCCAGCTCCTCCACCGCGAACCACGAAAAAACGACCACGGCCGCGAAGCCCTCAGCGCGGTCCGCAAAAAAAGGACCGCGAACCGCGGTTGTAAGTTCAGAGATTTGAGTTCTGTGACCTCCAACAACTATATTTTAAGCCTAAAGACCTCCCGGGACCTACCCGAAACTCACCCGAGCCCTCGGAACCTCAAACTCAATGTACAGACGTCCTCAAAATCATCGTACAGACTTATTCGAGTAATGAAACCACCAAAATAGCATAAAAGACAATGAATTAAACTCCAAAATTTGTAGAATTTTCTCAAACTTCATAAACTATCAAATTTTCCATTTTTGATCCGAAACACATCGAACCAAGTCCGTTTTAAACCAAATTTTACAGATAGCTCATATAACACATATTAAACCTGTTCCGGGTTTCGGAACCATAATACGGGCCCGGTAACACAGGTTTCACATAAAAATTCATTTTCAAAAGTCTTTATTATTTTCAGAAAATAATTTTCTTTAAAAAATTCATTTCTCGGAATTGGGACTTCAGAATTCGATTCCGGGCATACGCCCAAGTCCCATATTTTTGTACGGACCCTCCGGGACCGTCAAATCACGGGTCCGGGTCCGTTTACCAAAAATGTTGACCAAATTCAACTTTAATCAATTAATTATTATAAATTTCAACTTTTCATCAAGGTTTCACATAAAATCTTCCCGGTTTCACGCCCGGGATGCGCATGCATATCGAGGTGAGATTAACGGAGGCTTTCGGAGCCTCGGAACATAATTTTTTTGCTAAATTACACACGATGACCTTTTGGGTCATCACAATCGCCACCTCTAAAATAACCGTTCGTCCTCGAACGGACATAGAAATTACCTGAATCGGGAAAAAGGTGGGGATAAAGGCTCCGCATATCGGGCTCGGACTCCCAAATAGCTGCCTCAACAGGCTGACCTCTCCACTGAACACGAACCGAAGGATAACTCTTCGATCTCAACTTACGAACCTGCCTAGATAATATGTCTATCGGCTCCTCCTCATAAGACAAATCGTTGTCCAACTGGGCACCACTGAAGTCAAGTACATGAGATGGGTCCGCAATATACCTCCGGAGCATAGACACGTGAAATACTGGATGCACGGCTGACAAACTAGGTGGCAAGGAAAGTCTGTAGGCCACCTCTCCTACCTTGTCCAGAATCTCAAATGGACCAATGTACCTAGGGCTCAACTTGCCCTTCTTTCTGAATCTCATCACGCCCTTCATGGGCNTTGTTGTAGGAGAACTCAGCTAAAGGCAAGAACTGGTCCCATGAACCACCAAAGTCAATAACATAAGCTCACAACATATCCTCCAAAATCTGAATAGTACGCTCAAATCGATCTGTGTGCCCAACTCTCACTGAAATACTCTCCAGAAATGGGAGGTAAACTGAGTACCTCGGTCTGATATGATAGATATGGGCACACCATGCAGTCTAACAATCTCTCTCATATAGATCTTTGCCAACTTCTCTGTTGAATACGAAACTAATACTGGAATGAAGTGCGCTGACTTGGTCAGCCTATCCACAACGACCCATACTGCATCAACCATCCTCTGAGTCTGTGGGAGTCCAACTACAAAGTCCATGGTGATACGCTCCCACTTCCACTCGGGAAGCTGAATCTGCTGCATCAAACCACCGGGTCTCTGGTGCTCGTACTTAACCTGCTGACAGTTCAAGAACCCAGCTACATAAGCTACAATATCCTTCTTCATCCTCCGCCACCAATAGTGCTACCGCAAGTCCTGGTACATCTTTGTGGCGCCCGGATGAATAGAATACCGGGAATATGGGCCTCCTGAAGTATCAACTCACGAATACCATCCACATCAGTTACACAAATCCGACCCTGCATCCTTAAAACTCCCTCAACGTCAACCGTAACATGCTTGGCATCTTCGTGCCTGAATTTATCTCTAAGAACACATAAATGGCGATCATCATACTGCCTGGACCGAATACGGTCTACAATGAAGAACGAGCCACGGTATGGGCCAAAACACTTCCAGTCTCAGAAACCTCCAATCTCACAAATCGATTGGCTAAAGCCTGAACATCCAAAGCAAGAGGTCGCTCTCCGACTTATAAATAGGCAAGACTACC
This sequence comes from Nicotiana paniculata, assembly GCA_005239505.1. NCBI lineage: Eukaryota > Viridiplantae > Streptophyta > Magnoliopsida > Solanales > Solanaceae > Nicotiana > Nicotiana paniculata. The sequence continues at coordinate 12,009 of ML359668.1, forward strand.
TATACTGGCTGACTTTCGGCTCAAAGCATCGGCCACCACATTGGCCTTCCCTGGATGATAAATAATGGTAATATCATAATCCTTCAACAACTCCAACCATCTCCTCTGCCTCATGTTCAACTCCTTCTGTTTGAACATATACTATAATCTCTTATGATCCGTGAACACCTCACATGGCACACCATACAAATAATGCCTCCAAATCTTCAATGCATGTACAGTAGCTGCTAACTCCAAGTCATGAACGAGATAGATATTCTCATGAAAATTAAATTGACGAGAAGCATAGGCTATAACCTTGCCATTCTGCATCAACACTGCGCTAAGCCCAACCCGTGAAGCATCACAATACACGGTATACGGTCCTGAACCTGTGGGCAAAACTAACACTGGTGTCGTGGTCAAGGCTGTCTTGAGCTTCTGAAAGCTCGCCTCACACTCATCTGACCACCTGAACTGGGCACTCTTCTGATTCAACCTGGTCATCGGGGCCGCAATGGATGAAAAACCCTTCACAAACCGGCGATAATAACCTGCTAAGCCCAGGAAACTCCGGATCTCTGTGGCTGAGGTGGGTCTAGGCCAATCTCTGACTGCTGGAATCTTCTTGGGATCCACCTGAACACCCTCTGATACCACATGGCCTAGAAATGCAACTGAACTCAACCAGAACTCACACTTGGAAAATTTTGCATACAACTGACTAGCCCTTAAAGTCTGGAGGACGACTCTAAGGTGCTGCTCATGCACCTCTCGGCTGCGAGAGTATATCAATATATCATCAATGAAAACAATCACAAATGAGTCCAAATAAGGCTTGAACACTCGGTGCATCAACTCCATGAAAGCAGCGGGGGCATTTGTCAGCCCAAATGACATCACCAAGAACTCATAATGCCCATAACAAGTGCGAAAGGCTGTCTTAGGGATATCAGACGCCCTAATCCTCAGCTGATGGTAACCAGACCTCAAGTCAATCTTGGAAAATACTGAAGCACCCTGAAGCTGGTCGAATAAATCATCAATCCTCGGCAAAGGATACTTGTTCTTAATATTAACCTTATTCAACTGCTGGTAGTCAATGCACATCCTCATTGAGCCATCTTTCTTCTTCACGAACAACACTGGAGCACTCCAATGAGAAACACTAGGCCTGATGAAGCCTTTATCCAACAAATCCTGTAACTGCTCCTTCAATTCCTTCACAATACTGATATCGAGATACGATGCTTGAAGACTTTGTAATTACCCAGAATGACGTGCCTTATCTAATGCCACCTGGGTGGGCACCTACCTTGAAGGTTAGGGCTCCATAATTATAGCACGAATTTGGCAAATTACGCACAGATAGTTAATTAGTTTATTTATCTATTATTATTATTATTATTATTATTACCCTTATTTTGTACATAATTAATAAGTTTAACAAGCATGACTCCCTACCAGTACTAAAGTCAAAAAAAAAAAAAGTTTAGTTCACAAGGAAGAATTTAAACACAAGAATTTCCATCACAAGGATCTCATCTTGACATAACTTTCACCGCGACTCGAGGCTCGGTCTAAATATACCAAATCATATTAACACGCGAGGATCTCATCTTCAATTCTGAATCACAAGCAATATGAATATCGCCAATCAAAACATTCCATTTCCTTCATTTAAATATTTTTCGTTAAGCAAAATTTCAACTCGTAATGGTAAACACAGTTAACCCCATAGGATTTCTCAAATACAAGTATTCACATAAGTAGATTTTTGAGTTACGAAGCTCAACCAAAAGAGGAGCATATTAGAAGAATTTTATTAGATAAGCATAACCGAATTAAGTTTAGAAAATGATCACTTTATAATAATTAGAGATTGTCCTTTTTAATGAAGCCATTTAATGTAACGACCGCATCCATACCATAGAAAATATATCAACAGACTGGGTCTCCACCTCTAGGAATCTAACCTCCACTTTCGACATTCCGACTCCTTTCTCCCTAGGTTGTCATGTAGTTAAGTTGTAGCTGCAATGGGGCGCGTAGCCTGAGTGCTCTGATGAAATATGACTCTCCCAAGTCTAGGTCAATTTCTACCACCAGCCGGCATAAAGTATCAACCTGTCCTGAGTTCGTCTGAAATTTACAATCATCTTTGAGTCCTTTAATGATTCTGGGGACTCTCCCTCTGGCTATACGAACCAACGTAGGAGTATGACTGGTTAACTTATCGAACCTGATGGCATATTCTGATACCGTCGTATGACCTGACGCCACCGTGACTTCCATGCTGAGTAGACTTTTGTACTCTTCAAGTTGTTTGAATAACTCCTTTGGTACTGAAGTATAGGGTTATTAAGGAGGAGATTGACGTACCAAAATTCCCAGCTTTATCTCTTGTAAAAATTCCCGGCCTTATACATTCCAAACCAAAACCGGTATGACACGCGACCTCGCAATCTATTCCTTGACAGTGGACTGCCCCCACGTGGCATGAAGTCATAGGTCAAAATACCTGATAATCCACGATGTTAAACTTCACAGCTCATATAAATCAACCCCGTTGCTTTACTCTTATTCCCATGGTGTGCAATACTTCATGGAAGCGATCCAGAAAATCATGTTGGTCTTCAAAAGATATACCACTGAAATGGAGTGGAACTTGTTTGGTAACTTGTCCAACCTCAATAAACGGACTAGTGCATCCTGCACGATGGAGTAGCTATTAATTCTTCCGGAATCTGAACTACTCCAACATGTACTGGCTGAGCTAGAACCTCCGCATCCAGATCCATTTGAGACTGTACAATAGGTGCTGGTGTTCGAGCTTTAGACTGTGCTCTGCTTCTGTCTCTTCCTTTGATCGTAGCCGTCATTGGTGCTTCATCTCTTGTTCGGTCGTAGACGCTTCGCGTGCTGTTGAGATTAGTGAGAGGACAAGATTATGCAAGTTCAATCATCAATGATAGAAAAAGTTCGCACGATGGAGATGAAGAAATGTGGAGTTATTCCTAACTTTGTAGCCTCTGGGGGATAAATACAGACGTCTCCGTACCGATCCCTCAGGCTCTACCAAGTTTTTCTGTGAGTTATGAGACCTAAGCAACCTAGATCTCGATACCAACTTGTCACGACCCGAAATCCCACCTTCAGGTCGTGATGGTGTCTAACATTGAACCCGCTAGACAAGCCAACGTTACTAGTTATTCTTATTTATTCCTTTATTATTTAGAATAAAAAGAAATGAAATACAAGAACAAATAGAAATAAGAATGCGGAAGATAAGAAATTCAACAACTTAGATAATAAATCTTACGAAATTTCCTTAAACATACCCCCAGAACTGGTGTCACAATTTCACGGACAGTCTATGATTTACTAAGAACATGAGTCTGAAATAAACAAATGTAGCTGTCTAGAAATACAAAATAAGACAGATGGAAAGAAATATATGGTGACGCCCAAGGCCTGCGAACGCCTGCAGGACTACCTCGGTGTCGCCGTGGAATGAAGGATACTCCCTCGCTCAATGTCCACTGGGTTCGGCTCCATAATCTGCACAACATAAAGAAGTGCAAGTGTAGCATCAGTACAACCGACCCCATGTACTGAGTAAGTGCCGAGCCTAACCTCGGCGAAGTAGTGACGAGGCTAGGACACGACCACACATAACACCTGTTCAATTCAATAGTATACAGGAAATAATGACAGGAAATATCAAATAAATACAACAACGGGGGAGAACATGCTGGGGGAGAAGGGTAATAACTAACTGAAACATTAGAACAAGATAACAATTGGGTTGCATAAATAACAGCAGGAATTAACAGCTCTGAACAAGTAAATAAAACAGAAACGGCACGGCATGTCCCCTCGTGCATAACCTCACAATCACTTGGCACGGAATGTCCCCTCGTGCATAATCTCACAATCACACGGCACGGAATGTCCCCTCGTGCATAAATGAATAATCGCTCGGCACGGAATGTCCCTCATGCATAACCCCACAATCACTCAGCACGGAATGTCCCCTCGTGCATAAATAAATAATCACTCGGCACGGAATTTCCCCTCGTGCATAACCTCACAATCACTCGGCACGGAATGTCCCCTCGTGCATAAATAAATAATCACTCGGCACGGAATTTCCCCTCGTGCATAACCTCACAATCACTCGGCACGGAATGTCCCCTCGTGCATAAATAAATGATCACTCGGAACGGAATGTCCCCTCATGCATAAATAAATAATCACTCGGCACAGAATGTCCCCTCGTGCATAACCTCACAATCACTCGGCACGGAATGTCCCCTCGTGCATAAATAAATAATCACTCGGCACAGAATGTCCCCTCGTGCATAGACTCACAATCACTCGGCACAGAATGTCCCCTCATGCGTAACATGTATAAAAAAAATCAACAATTTGACAGGAAAATTCAACAAATAGAAACCTCAAATGCACAAAAATATTCAACAAGGATTCTACCGTCCCGGCAAGGGACTCGGCAATAACCAATCTCACTCAAAAGTATAATTTTACAAATAATCCTCAACCGAACGAGTAAACAATAACAATATACGTCATGATATATCCTCAATGTATCACTTCCAGAATAACAAATAATTCATAACACAGAGAATATCAAAGAAAACTATGAAATTCATCAAGTTCGACTCATGGGCATACTTGACCACAACATATAGGTACCCATCACCTCACCTATATGTTGGACATGGAATAACACATAAAAAATAAGACTTTGTACCTATTCCCTCAAGCTAAGGTTAGGCCAAACACTTACCTCAATTCCAAGAATCCAAATCAAGCCTCTAGGACTGCTTTCCCTCTCGAATCCAACTCTGAAACGATAGTATCTCTACATAATTGACTCAACAATATCAATAATGACTCAATAATTCCATCCCACAGCCTAAATATGCATTTCCCATCATTCTTTCAAAAATACCAAAATTCAACCCCGGGCCCGCTTGGTCCAAACACGAGGCTCACACCAAAATCCGATCACCCATACCCCCATGAGTCCAAATATATAATTTGTTTTGAAATCTGACACCAAATTGATGTTGAATTACCAAAAATTCCCCAAACCTAACTCTACCCAAACCCCCTAATTTCTACTTTGATTTCATGATTTTAGGCCTAGATTCTAGGGTGAAATCTCGTAAAAAGAAGTTACGGAGTAAAGAAAATGAGTTAGAAATCACTTACTAATGTTTTGGAGAAGAAAGACTGTTTGGAAAATCGCCTCTTATGTTTTTAGGGCTTTGAAAAATGAAAATAACTGAAATTCCCGTGTATTTGTACCCCCCTCAGGTCCCCCACCGCGGTCAACAAAAAATGGACCGCGGTCGCGCTAGCAAGGACCAAAAAAAGCTGAAGAAAACCAAGAAAAATGTTTGCAGTGACATGCTTTAGTATTTCTGCCATAACTTTCTCAAAAGATGTCCAAATTACAATTTCTTTACCTTTATGGAAACTAGACACAAAGTGCTACAACTCTAGTTTTTGTATCATCTAAAAATTCTTTGTAGAACAAAAGATATAGGCCTCCAAAGTCGGACCAGTGGCCTAGCTCCTCCACCGCGGACCACGAAAAAACGACCGCGTCCGCGAAGCCCTCAGTGCGGTCCGCGAAAAAGGACCGCGGACCACGGTGGTAAGTTCAGAAATCTGAGTTCTGAGCCTCCAACTGCTATATTTTAAGCCTAAAGACCTCCCGGGACCTACCCGAAACTCACCCGAGCCCGCGGAACCTCAAACCCAGTGTACACACGACCTCAAAATCATCGTACGGACTTATTCGAGTAATGAAACCATCAAAATAACGTAAACAACAATGAATTAAAATCCAAAATCTATAGGATTTTCTCAAACTTCATAAACTATCAAATTTTCCATCTTTGATCCGAAACACGTCAAACCAAGTCCGTTTTACACCAAATTTTACAGATAGCTCATATAACACATATTAAACCTGTTCCGGGATCCGGAACCATAATACGGGCCCGATAACATAGGTTTCACATAAAAATTCATTTTCAAAAGTCTTTATTATTTTCAGAAAATAATTTTCTTTAAAAAATTCATTTCTCGGACTTCGGAATTCGAAATTCGATTCTGGGCATACGCCCAAGTTCCATATTTTCGTACGGACCCTGCGGAACCGTCAAATCACGGGTCCGGGCCCGTTTACCAAAAATATTGACCAAAATCAACTTTAATCAATTAATTATTATAAATTTTAACTTTTCATCATTCACATAAAATCTTCCCGGCTACACGCCCGGGATGCGCACACATATCGAGGTGAGATTGACGGAGGCTTTCGAGGCCTCGAAACACAGTTTTTTTGCTAAATTACACACGATGACCTTTTGGGTCATCACAAAAAAGAATGGTTGGAATTTGTCCAAACCAATCCCTCACATTGCATACTCCTTTGTCAAGCCACAATTCGAAGAAGCCGAAAATCCTTCTACCCAGGATGACATTGATGAAGTTTGCCAGGGTATTAAGAAGATGTTCTATGATATCAATATGGTTCAAGTTGGTGAGGGCCTTAGTCGTGCAAGTGTTCAGCTGATTGGTCCAGATACCTCGCTCAACAACTGGGAAGCAACTCCTCTTCCCATCAGGAAGGAGTCTTGGTAGTCTGTTTTGCTGCTTTTTCTGTATTTTGATTATTTTAAGGGTTGTAATCTAGATATTTTAGTTTAATTGCTTTGCTTTGATGTTAATCCTTCTATCCTTTCAAATTCAATGAAATGAAGTTCCAGTTTCATAGTAAAATTTTATCTTTTCATTTCCCTAATTTTTGTAATTTCTTATCATTTTCAGTTTCGTTAATGCTGGATTTAGAAACATGACATGCACGAGGAATTCATGCCCAGATATTAAAAAGTTGTCTAATATCAAAATAATAAATCAAGAAGTTGAGTATGATGAAGATGAGGTTTTTAAGGAAATAAAAAGGGAATTGGATCAATTTGAGAATAAGTCTAAGCCTAACTTAAATGAAACTGAGGCAATTAACCTGGGAAGTCCTGAA